>JAVXUO010001750.1:0-17500 GCA_033065855.1 Escallonia rubra | reverse complement strand
TAGATTGCGCGCCACGACGATCATTTTTTTCACCGTTCGCTACATAATGTAGCGGACGTAATGTAGCGGACGGCTAAATCGCGCTAGCAACTTGCTAGCGTTAGCAATGGATCAGCCCCCATATATATATATATATATATATATATATATATGTATATATGGCGTTGAAGGGAAATAGGAAGAAAAGTGGCGTGAGTCCCATTCATTTTAGTCCAAATCCATCATGATTAATTTTATACCACCCCTGCCAGGTATAGAATGAACAAGTCCAAAGGATACCTTATCCGGGGACTAAGTGCGTGTCCAAATGCCGAATATGATTATTTTTATCCTATCCAGGAATCTTATCCCGCGTGCCAAACACACCCTAAATGTCTTCATGTGGAAATTGGTTATGTGTTTACTAGGGTTATTCTCGTCCTTTTCTTCTACCCATCCCTTGAGGTAAAAAAAATGACACTCTTTTAGTTGGTCATTTGAAAATGGATATTTGGAGCTGATGGGCTTGGCTACCTTTGGCAAGGGAATGTTGAAGGCCATTTTCCTTGAGCTCGTCGTCCTTTAGACTGTTGCAATCCCTTGTTTGACAATATGGATTCCACTCCATAGGAACGTTCTACTTCATACCCTCTAAAACTTTGACAAAAAGTAATTTGTCCTTCCAATTATGATTGAAGAAGGGGGGGGGGGGGTTGGGACTAGCTTCGCTCATGCCCTAAACTTGCAACTAGGCAATAAGAACCTACTTGCTTAGTAATGAAGCATATATGGTATAAAAGTACTTAAGTGCTCTCATCTTTAGCTCTAAGTTAAGATAACATTGATAGACAAAGCAAAATGAATCTCAAAGCATGGGGAGAAAGCTTAGCAGAGGCTAAGCCATAAACCGTAAGCCGACAACCGATGAAAGGGTGGACCTCTAAAGCCATTATAGAACATGTCTACGTACACGACTATCTGGTCTAACGTGCTAAGGTCAACTGCTTCACTCTCACTCGACAGCCTAAACTCTGCGTACTTAGAGATTTTGCATCGTTCCTAAAGATCTTGAGGTCATAACTACTCATACGGCTAACAAATGAGTGTCAAAGGGGTTTGGCTTGTCAGCATCTTCTAAGATGCCATGTATAACCTCGGCAAGAGCGCAGTGAGGATGATTAAAGGGAACTAAGGGCACTTGTGCGTCTAACACTAATGGGTCGAACGTTGAGGTCCCGAAGAGCTCTTTACGAGTAGAGTCACTTGAATCATGTGTGGATGACGTACTTGAAGATAATATTGAAAGGAAGTGTTCAAAATTAAAAGAAAACGTTGGAGATCTTACTTAAAAGATGAACATAGTTTCTAAGGTAGCGGAAGAACTTTGGTGACTCTTGCGATTCTTTGATAATAGTAAAAAACCTCTAAAGTGTTATCGCCTTTGCTCTCCATTATTGATGAGAAGAAGCGAAAGACAAAGCCTTATTAAACGGAGCCACTGTGACTAGGATCTTCTGATGTTTCGATTCAACATTTAAGATTGAATGTCTTTTCACCTCTATCTAGATGCATGAAACGTGTCATATATTCAAACATCCCTAAAATCAGAACTTACAAAGTGGGGTTTAGAATTTTTTCAATGCCCATGAAATCCTACTCGTCCTGTATAAACATAAGCGCTTCAATGGGCTCAAGTGCCTTGCTCATCCCAGACAACTAGTTGAACTTTTTTCACAGAGCTCAAGTGCCTGGTCATGTAGGGACCACGTTTTGGTTATGAAACAAGTTAACACTAATTGTACTCCTCATCAACATTATTAATTATCCTTTAATCAAATAAGGACCTTGCTCATAGAGGATCCCATTCCAATATGGTAATCACAAAAAATGTGATCAAACCTTAGTATGAGGAGGTATCCTCCTCTCTATCTGGTTACAAAGACTCACACCAACCATAGGGGCAAGGTAAGCTTTTTGACTAAGTCTACAGCTCTCATACTCTCTTGAGTTCATTTTGACTTAGGCATTGGTGATCTCGACTGGATCACCATCTGTCATGTCACCGTTGTCTGTTTTGTGTTGTGTAGATCTATTCATGAGCTGTATGTGGTCTCTCCAGATTTTCCCATAACACTTTGTTCATATTTCTTTTGCTTAATATCCTTTAAAAGACACAATAAGAGAAGGAAAAAGCCTACAATTGCTATTGCTTTCCATGAATCACAGTAAACATCATTTGCGAATCTAATATAGTAACTTACCAACACACATATGTTTAACAACTGATCTACATGAAATGTTGTACAAGTTGGTCAGTATAGCTTATTGCGTCCCAAGACCAAGGATCTAAGTTTGGCTCCGCTCTCCGTGTATATCATGGAATTTAATTTAAAGATGATAATAAGTTCCAAGACGCTGCCATTAATAAGAAGTCATTTTTTGTTTTTTGAACGAAAAAGTGGATTTAAGTGTAATGCACGTGCCCTATTATGAGGATTTACACAAGGAAAAACTTTCCTTTGATTTTTGTTGACTTTTCACGTGCTTACCATGAATAAGGCATACATGTTTCACAAAATAGGTTGTGTTGCATGACTTTTTGCCTATGTATGTATAATTTGTGCGATATAAGAGGCGAGAGCCACTTGAATTACTTTATACACATGCATAGTTTGAAAATCTGACATAATCTCCTTAAAAGTTGGTGATTGTCGTCGTACACGGGTGAATTTGTACAAACCAAAAGTCGAGACCTACTTTGTCACGTAAGTTTAATGTATCTTGTAAGAACACCTTACACAAAGTATAATTCTAACGTTCATTTTCTTTATTGCGATCCGATCCTATAAACAAAATTACGATCCAAGGTAGGATCCTAATCCTAGAAAACCATGCTTTTGCCCTTGTTTTTACATTTTCATCCACATGCGAATCACAATGCTCGGTTTTACAAATCTTATTCAACCAAATATGCCGTCAAATACTTAAGAGTGTGTTTGGATGAAAATTTTCAAAGTGCCTAGCCTTGCATTTTAAAACCTATTTATTTTAAATTCGTTGATTTACAAATTTATAAAATTACAAATTCATTGTTTGGTCGATTTGTAGAAGTGAGTATTTTATATGTGAATTTACATTTGAGAATTTGAACCTAAATAATTTGACGGCATATGGGGTACAAATTAGTGAGAGAGAATCTCCTTTTTTTTTATAGAAGAAGTTAGCTAAGATTATGGTAAAAAAAAAAGAGTCACTTTCTCCTAAAACACAGTTACATTTTTGTAAGAGATTTAACAAAAACTACTCTGAACTAGTTATTTTTAGAGGGAATTTTAACACAGTAAATTTCCTTTCCAAATTCCTCCTAAAATTTGATAAATTTATCTTATCACAATTCAAACAAGAGATTTTATGTAATCTTTTCTCAAATCTTCTATAAAAATAAAATTTTCAGTTCAATTACCTAATCTAAACACACTCTTATTAAATTCTAGGGAGTTCATAATTGAGGATCTAAAATTCTTTCGTGTTTGGCATGGAAAACAAGTAGGAATGACAAAAAAATCCGTACCCGCGAATCTCCTCCCCGATAGAAGCGGGTTATTTTGATTTTGACCGGGCGCGTGGGGCGGGTATTGTATTTTTTTTAAAAACCCGCAGCGGGTTAGGAGCGGGTATGGTATACACTTAAATCCGCCCCGTCCAACCCTTGTACCCTAATTCATTAGTTAATCTTAGCCGTACCCTAATTCTTTAGTTGATCTTAGCCGTCCATAGGATACCATATATATATGTTCCGATTTTTTTCTTGCAAACCCTAAAATCCCTGATCTGTGCGGCTGTGCCTTCTCACTCTCACGACTCTCCACTCTCGGCTGGCTCTCTGCCTCTCCAGTCTCCACGGACCACCGTAGTACCGCACGACGGTCGGCGCACGGCCACTCTTTACCGTACAGCCACGAATTGAAGACGACCGTTGAGGAAATCTGCGTTCAGGTAATCAATCTCTCTCTATTCCATGTTTTGTTCATCTTTGTTGATCTTCTTCTTGAAGGAGAAAATCTTTCCTGATTCACAAGTTAAAACTTAGTTAAAAAAATCATCATACCTATGCACTTTGTAATTTTCTGTTCTTTTTCCTGTTATAAGTAGTACCAATCTTTTGTTGGAGCCCCATTAGTAACTATCATGGTGAGATCGACAGTTGCTCTCAATGGCAATACTCTATTATGTCAATTGAACTCAGCATATGGCGTGCTTCTTGTAAACAATCATTTGCTAACATCAATTTTAAAAATGTCGATGATGATTGTGTGACAAACTGAAAGTGTAGCAAAGTTATAGTTGTATTTCTCAAAATCGTTTGGCATGCCTAAATATTTTGCGGGACTGGTTATAGTAGTGTTGTTTTGACTTTCCGGAAATGCAAAAGTTGTCTGGTTGGTATGGTGCAGAAGTCTTTGGTTCTACTCATATGTTTCCCCAAAATTGTTTCTGTTGATGTATAGCTTTAGATAGTATTGAACTCTTTTCAGAATGAGATTATGGAGGTAGTGAGTTAAGTAAAGTTGACAAAATGAGGCTTCAAGCTCGGCAAGAAATTGAGATGAAAGGAGTTGCTGGAGGCAAGATTTGGCTGAAATTTTGGAGAAGATAAAAAAACTGGATATCGTCGAATGTGGTTGATACTGAATAGGTGGCAGAGCTGAAAGCTGATTGTGATAGTAATTCATCCCATTGAACACTTGGGAGCGACTGGGAGGTAGTTTCCAGTAAGACTGTTATTGAGGTAGGCATTTTGAGCTTCTATGGTGCATTTTTCCACAAGCCTGGATGAAATTAATTTTTGCATGCTAGCAGAGATTCCTCAGATTGGTCTTCTGAAAATGAGATTTGGAGGCTTTGAAAGGCATGGATTGGGGTTGCGTGTATCGGCCCAGTGGGTTGTGTGTATGAGTTGATGCTTGAACTTTTAAAAATTTAGACTTTGGCGAGCAGTTCAGGGTACATATTGGTTTCTTAAATGAAGTTTTGGGATTGGCAGATTCTTGATGCAACTCTAGTAGCTAACTCTTGGACTTCGACTCAGAGGCAGCATTCCTTTGTAATTGTGGAAAGTAGACACTGAGAAAACTAATTGGACTGTTAATTATGGTGTAGTCTATTTGAACAATGTTATTATTTATTTGAACTATGTTGTAATTTATTTGAGCTATGTTGTAATTTATTTGAACTCTGTTGTAATTTACTAATGTCTTCTTTAGGATTTTTAGACATTAATATGATGTGTATAGTTTATTTTTTGTGACACAGGTGCAAGTTTTGGTGTAATACATGTTTAAAAAGAGTGAAATATTTGCTAAACCAAGTAGAACAGGTCGGGTCAGGTCAGGTTGGTTACGGGTTTTTCGCGTGCTACAGCAAGGGCAGGGCGGAACGGGGCTGGTTCGGGGTTCCTAAATTCACATAGGATCGGTTATGGTATTTAACATATATAACCCGGTCCGGGGCGGGTTCGGATTTTGTAAAATCCGATCCGACCCGCCCCATTGCCATCCCTAAAAACAAGATAGACTTGAGGGTGTAAATAGCACTTATGTACACCGCGCGTGGAATGTACTCAATATAAAGGCTACCAATTAACGGCGAACCCTCCTAGGGTTTAATACACACTAACCGATATCGCTCTTTGTTTTTCTCTCCCTCCTCCCAACTAAGCTGCAGTTTCTCGTGAGGCCAAACAACTGCCAGCAAAATGGGGGCAAAGGCAAAGAAATCCATGATGAAGAAACTGAAGAAGGGTTCGACACAGCTATCCGCTCCGTCCCACAAAGACGAAGCTAAAGATTTCTTAGTACAATCCGTTTCCTCTTTTTCGATTTTTCTCCTATTTTCACATTGAACCTCTGATCCTTACTGTTTTTTGTTGCTGTTGTTGTTTGTGTTGTAAAGCCACTAGAGGGTGGTCCGGCTAGGAAGCTTCCGGTGAGCGAAAAGCGGGAGAATACTGCTAAAGTGTTGTATATTGGTCGGATCCCACATGGGTTTTACGAGAATGAAATGGAAGGTAATTAATATAGCTTGATATTGTTGCTTGCCGCCTTTTGTATTTGTACACCTAACCGAAGGTTGATTTGCCAAATAACGCTTAATCAAAAATTTTGGCTGCCATTTCAGTATGAATAAATGTTTAGGGTGTTTAAGTTGTAAATAGGAGTATGCTTGTAAGTTAAGAGGACTCTAATCTTGGAAAGGAGGGAGTATATGCTTATTTTTATAGGATATAGTGGATATGTAAGTTTTGTTCGTGTTTACAGCATTCTTTAAGCAGTTTGGTACAATCAAGAGACTCAGAATTGCAAGGAACAAGAAGGTACGATTTTGAATTGTTTTGTTATTTCCAAATTTTGTTTCAACCTCTACTGGTGTTTAGTTGTGCTATGAGCGAGTGTTTTTTAGGTGTCCTACTCAATCTCTAAGCTTGAATACTGATTCGATTGAGGATTTAATTCTGATAATTGTTGTAATCTAGTTTTGAAGAACCTTTACCTTCTTATCCCATTCAGGAGAACTATTTGCTTCCGATAGTTTGACAGTAGGCACTTAATTACCAGCATAATGTTGAACTGAAATTATTTACAACAATTCCGCCATTGCTAAATCTCTGATGTTATATAGTACTGTTCAGATAGAACTGATCCCCCTCTCCTCCGGCCCTTTCCTCTAAAACACACACGGTGACTAGGGCTGTAAATGAACCAAGCTGGTCATGAATGGCTTGTTGTTTTTTTTCCAAAGAAATTGTTCTGATTTGTTTGTATAATATATGAATTGAACATGAACAAATTTTTAGAGCTCGTTTATTAACCTAGTCGAGCATGAACATTCCAAAGTGCTCATTTGAATGTGTTTGTGAACGGCTCGTCTGGATAATAACAAAATTAGAATGTGTAAAACCCCAGAGCCATATAACTTAATTATACTATAGATAAGTTTAAACCCCACAGTCCTAAAATCAGTTAGACAATTGGATCAATAAAGGTGTAATTCTGATTTGGAAATAATTGTTTTGAATGATAAAAAGAAGTTTTCAAGTTCGAGTTGGTTTCGTATAATTAAACGAACGAACTCGAGCTGAACACAAGTTTTGTGAACCAAATTGCAAATCGAATTCAAACAAAATTTTGAAGATTAAACGAACACGAACACGAGTTCGAGCATGGCCCGAAACTAAAGAAACGAGTTTGAATGTACCTTTGTTTGGCTCGAACTCGGTTCGTATACAGTCCTAACGGCGAGTTAGCGGGTTGCACTTATTTCCTTAATTGACACCTACTGTTTGTTTGATTTAATGCTTCACAGACAGGAAAATCCAAGCATTTTGGCTTCATCGAATTTCAGTCTCCCGAGGTTGTACTCATTTCCATGGAAGTTCTTGCTAAAGTACTTGTAATTTGATTGTCCTTTCTCTTGACCTTATCATTTGACTAGTGCAGGTGGCCAAAATTGTAGCCGATACTATGCATAATTACCTGTTGTTTGAGCACTTGTTGCAAGTTTATCCTATTCCCCCTGAGCATGTTCATCCAAAACTGTAAGCAGTCAATCCTTCGTCTACTAACCATATAACATCTCTCGTAGGATTCTTTGTTGCACTCAACATACTTCAGTTGCAATTGAAGCAGTAGAATTAGTGACGGTCTAACATCTTTTCTGCAGCTTACAATTCTGGTGGAAGTATTGTAAGATTGTTGTCTTTTACTGCTTTAAAATTGGATTTTTGTGAAATTGACCAGATATTTGTAGATATAACAAATGTGAGACAACCTTAAAGCTTCAGCAATAAGCTTGAAATTATTTTCCAAACCAAGGATTTGGACCTACGGAAGAATTATAATATCTCCCTGAGAATGAGATTAAGTATATCAATGTATACTTTTGCATTATTCCCATATTCCAAAATGTCAAGACCGAATAATATGGCCTATTCACCAAGCACTGTCGGTGTCGCCTGTTTTGTTGTACTTCTAAGTATGGAAGGCCTGGTTCATAATTTAGAATGAATAAAAAAGAATTTGACGTACTTCTTTGTGTTAGATATTCTTCATATTTACGGTATCAACCTGGTTCCAGATTTTGTGAATAGATGAGTATATGTTTCTACAGAGAAAATTTTGAATTTAGGCTAGTGTACCACGTTGCTTGACAACTTTACTCTCTACCTAGGTGGAAAGGTGTTAACCGTTGGTACAAACCTCTAAACTGGGTTCAAATTGAAAGGAAGCAGCATAACAAGGTATGACAGGATGAATTTGAATTACTCTGTAGATCTTTCTCTTGATTCTAACTTAAAGTAGTAGTGTAGATCTCTTGATTCTCTAAACTGGGTTCAAATTGAAAGGAAGCAGCATAATGTAGATCTCTTGATTCTAACCCCCTCAAAAGGAAATATATATATATATATATATATATTTTATCATTGTTATGCAAAAGATAAGGGATCATTGCACTAAAAAACTGAGAAACTCACACAGTTGTTTTTCATCTTTAAAGTAGTAGTGTCAATTTTAGTGATGATTACTTGATCCATTTTATTATTTAGGAAAGAACATTTGAAGAACATAATAAGTTAGTCGAAAGAATTATGAAACGGGCGGAGAAAAGGCGAAAAAGGATTGAGGCTGCTGGTATTGATTATGACTGCCCAGAAGTTGTAAGATTTCTTTTCCTTGATTTGCCAGATTTATTTTCTTGTGGAATGTTGCAACAGCTAGTTTTAGACTTCAGTAATAGTTTTTGTGTAAGTTTTTATATACCTATCTTTTTATTAATGTGAGATTTCCGGCTATTGGCCAGCAAGGTATGACGGACACGGATACAGTGTCTGACACCGATCAGGACACCGGACATTAAAAATTTCCCAAAAAACTAGATTTTGGACATTGCGGGACACCACTCAATTTCTTAGTGTTTTTCTTTTTCTGAATATATCTGTTTAGCAAATACAAGTACATTCCACCTTTACATAGTAAAATGTTAAGTAATTACCACAAAAACAAGTAACTTAAGTAAAAGCCATAACTGAATCCAAGTTACTGCCTTGCTTAACATAGTACAGCACCTAGTAGAGAACAAAGTTAATGACTTCAGTCTTGGCAAAGTGATGCAAGATCACATCTTGCATAGAAACAAATAGAAAGAAAACTGGGGGACAGAAACAGGGAAACGACTGTCAATTTTTATCCACCCATCTACGGAGGACTTAATTAACATCAATTGTATCATCAGCTTCGTTGCCTCCTTGACCTCCATCATTAACCTCTCCTGGTGTACACTTCAGCCTTCATCTCTGGCTCATCAAGGTAGAGATCTGCACACTGAAACATCCCATCATCTTCAAACCCATCATGTTTATCTCCACCAACATCCAACATTTTGCCCTCCCCTTTGGCATACTTCGGAGTCCTTGACAAAAGGAGGAGA
Source organism: Escallonia rubra (assembly GCA_033065855.1). Lineage (NCBI taxonomy): Eukaryota > Viridiplantae > Streptophyta > Magnoliopsida > Escalloniales > Escalloniaceae > Escallonia > Escallonia rubra. The sequence continues at coordinate 8,038 of JAVXUO010001750.1, read as the reverse complement.
TCGCTATGAATGTAAACCAAGTCTTTCGCGCGTTGGGGTGTCATCTTGTTCCTTCATAGGGAATGTTTAGAACCATAGGTGCTCATATTTCCTTCGGCACAAGTTGAAGATGAAGGTTATGCAAGAAGCTTTCAGGCTATGGTTTGGAGCAAAGGTGCAATTGCACCGTTAAGTCTTGGGATTCAAATGCAATCATATCTCTAAAATCTCCACTAGGCCCAATGGAATCAACATATTCTAGATTTATCTTTTTGCGATCCTCCAAGTTAGGAAAGTACTTATGAAGATCCTCTCTTTGTTATCTCATTATCCTTGTGTGTAGGAGCTTGAGTGAGGTCTACTTCGACACTCACGGGTATAGTACCTTATAGAACAAATATATGAGTACATTTGGAAACGTAAGTAAGAAGTTAAATTAGTATAAGAAGGATATGAATAGTGATATTACCTTGGATATAGAGAATGCGCCAAGCTAAGGAAGTGGAGTGTTATTTTATTCCAAATATCGACAAGAATATTGGGCACATCAGGTGAACTCCTCATCAAGTCTTTTCACTTCATGCCTACATATAGCCTTCTTAACCTTTTCAATCATGGAATTCCACATGTCATAGACTAGGTGAGGACAACGCCTATCGGTATCACAAATCCTAAGCATAACATGTGTAGGAGAATTGAAAGCAAGTATATAATCAATATGGCTCCAACCACTTTCTGTAACCATTGGGCATGAACATATATATGGCTACCCTAGTTGTGACTGTTTTAACTACTTGTATGTAAGTGTTTGACTTATACTTGGGCTCCAACTTTAATGAGGTATTTTTCCTCACAACTTTCTGTCATGCTGTAAAGAGTTTTAACATGATCTATTTGATGATTATGGAGGACTTTGGTAGAAGTCTAGGATTCAGTTTTGATTAGTTTCTCTTAGAATTTTTTCGAAAGACTCAAAAGTCTAGTCTAGGGGAGTAAACAAATCAAAGAAAAAGAAATAGGAAAAGAGAGGATTCAAAACGAAGTTTTACCATAACATTCTGGAACTAGTATGGAATTGATTCAATGATGGAATCACTTGGGTAGGAGTCTAGGATTCAGTTTTGATTAGTTCCTCTTAGAATTTTTTCAGACAGCAGAAGTTTGCTGCATGGATTGCCATACTCCAGGTGTGTTAGAGAAGTGCCTTTTAAGTGAATATGTCTAATGATATACTCTAGCCAAGTTTGAAATTCTGGATTATGGTTTTGAGGAACTTAACATCAGACAATTAGGTTAGATAGATATAGTAGCTAGTTACCCAGGTATGAATGGATCCACAGTTGTATATCGGGAAGATGGCAGTTGTTTTAATTTATCATGTTGAGCCCTTGATTTTTCTTTTTAGAGTTGCAGGATGTAGATTTGCGAGAAATCACCATTACGGCAAATTTGCTTAGGTATGTTTGAAGGGAGAGTCACCTTGTGAACTGGATTGTGATTCTAGAAGAATACAGAGTAGAGGCTCGTCAAAGCTAGGGAAATCTGTTTGTGAGGTTGAGGGGCGAGGCGTGATTGCTTTGAGGGACTGGAGTTCATAGCACGGAGGCTAAAGGTGTCTTTTTCGTTCCCTCGAAAATCAAGGTCAAGGGAACGAGGACTATATGGTGGTGGATGTGGACCCTTGTAATTTGAGGCCTTGAAGCTGGACTGTCTCCTTATAATATAAGCAAAGGTACCTGGTTCATGGTTTTGTCTACTGCACTTTCCTATGTCCCTGCTTGGGCCTACCAATCAAGGTATTTAGTTATGGAGGCTTTTATTTGAGGCCTTTAATTTAAGCAAATGTATCAGGGTTATGGTTCTTTTTACAACACTATGTCCCCACTTGAGCATACCAATGCAATTTCGACAAATGAGCCTTTTGTTTCATTCGTTTCCATAATGCATCTGGTTTTTTTTGTCTTCTGCGTCAGCTATTTGGGAGTTTGGTGAGATTACTCACGTTATAATAATGAGTTGTGACAATGTATACCTTAAAGATGAAGTTTCTCCATTGGAGACAGCAGAGCGTGATGGTGTCTTGTTGAGTCTATCGATGCGGGTTGTGGAGCACTTGGTTATCTACAAAAGGAGGCTTAAGTTTTGCTTGCCAGCTGGCTTTAGATTTAAATCAAATTTAATTTTGAGTTTGAAAATGGTGCAGTTCAATTATGACGTAGAACCAAAACACCAAAAACCAAAAAAAAAAAAGAAAAAGAAAAAAGGAAAAAGGAAAAAAGAAAAAAGAAAAACAGAAGAAGGATTTTTGTGGCCTTACACCATGCGGCAAGGAAAAAAGCTTTGAAGGACTCGACCTTCGAAGGGAAAAATATAAAACTAGATAGTCTCAATCATCAAAGCATAGCTAATTGTGTTCACTACGCGTGTTATTTATAGGCAAGCACAAGCCATTAAACTAAAGTAGCAAAACAAACTAGCCACTATATATATATATATATATATATCCCTTTTTTGATAATCCAATATCTAGAGTTCATAACTTACTTCCTATCCAATCCTTGGTTCAAAAACTCGGCCATGACCCTTCTTCCCACCGAGTAAGGGTAATGGATTCACCCACTTTCGAGAACAATCTCCTCCGACATTAGGGATGTCGCTCCACTAGTATCCTTTGTTGCCATCTCGCTCCTTACTTGGTACGACCCCTCGTAAACTAAGCTCTGATATTTTCCCAGCCTGAGGAGGGAAGGCTGACTTAATGGGGGCTTGAATTGGCTAAGTGCTGCACGGTTGGCTTAGTGAAGTCTTAAGGCCTTGACAGGTTCGGTTTCAGAAGCCACCGAATCGAAACTTAACCATAGTCAATCATATAGCGAGATTATAAAACTAGCCAAGATTCGCTGAAAATGTTGAGATCTCGGCAAAACAACAATGCCTCAAAAGGAACGGCCGAAACTTTGGTGCGATAACGATGTTAAAACAAAATCAGATACCTTTTCGCGAAGCAGAGAAACCTGAATAGTTGTGGCCCGAGGCTTGAATTCTTGAGAGACAAACTCCCAAATTGAGTTCCCGTAGATCTTCCATTCTTCCGTTGCGTTTCATCTCTGATCTACTCCAGTGGCATGCAAGTAGAGCTTTTTGCAAGTGGCATCCCTTCTGTCTGTGGCGAGATGGAGTCCCTCCGGGCTCCAGCGACATGGAGTCCCTCTCAGTCGTACACACTCTCTCGTCCGGCATCAGTCATTAATCACTCTTCTTTAGCGAATAGATTTCTTTCTACTCTTTGATCTGTATTTGTTTTGCTTGACTCTAATATTATAATTTGACCCTTAGTTTCAGAAATCTATTATTGTATATTTAACTACATAACTTCAGCTATGGTTGAAAATTGGGTTAAATACACGTTAGTACCCTGAAAGTACCCCGAAGTCTCACTTGAGGGTACCAAAGTTTATTTTTTACACATAAGGGTCTGTAATTTCAAATTTGCAATAAGTAAGGTCTATTCCTAACGATCTAGCCCTTTCCGTAAGGGGCAATTTTGTCAAGCCATATTTAGTTTTTTATTTTTAAAACTCCTTGATTTTTGGAACCCTAATTTCATCTCAGGCCACATCCCCAGAACCACCTCGTCAACCCCTTGACCTGTTACAAGCCTCCACCGCTTTCTCTCTTATACCAATTTCACTGTTTCTCTCTAACTTCATTTCTACACATGCATACCACTCTCTAGAGAGCTGAGCCCTTGTATGGAGATAACCCATTTCAATTCAACCACCAAAAACCCCAATCCTCAAAGCCCAAATGGCCACCGAGGCCACTCCCAATTTCCAGAATCCCGACCTCATCCCGGTCCCACACCCGCCCGATTTCTACGCCAAAATTGCCGGCTCAGCGGCCCACGACGGCCTTCACTTCTGGCAGTTCATGAGGCCGGCTCGATCGCCGGCATGGTCTATTTCTCCGTTTATGAGGTTTGCAAGAAGGCATTCTCCGGTGGGAAGTCGAACAGTTGAAAGGTGGGTCAGGTGATGGAGATCCCGCCGATCTGGTGGTCCTCGATGATGGTTCTACGCCGGTGGGTCAGGTGATGGAAATCCGGCCGACTGGTGGTCCCTGGCGATGATATTGTGGCGATTGTGTTGATGACGACTATGTCGGTGCGCCACGGTGGTTGTGGTATTGGCGCCGACGGTGATGTGATGAGACAGTGCCGGCGGTGATGATGATCTGATGAGATGAGACGGTATGGTGGTGGTTTGACTGTGGTGATGCCGATTTGGGTGATTTGGCTTCTTTGTGTATGGTAGATCGTTGGTGGGGCTTGGATAAGTGCCGAACTGGGTAGGAGGAGATGGGTGAAAATTTGAAGAAGAAGAAGAGAAAAGAAATTAAAGAAGAAGATAAGAGAAAAAAATTAAACCTGTCCGGACAATTTAGCCCCTGACGGGTTTGCTTAGAACGTTAGGAATTTGGACGGAAGTCCTTACTTATTGCAAATTTGAAATTACAGATCCTTATGTGTAAAAAATAAACTTTGGGACCCTCAAGTGAGACTTCGTGCTACTTTCAGGGTACTAACGTGTATTTAACCCTTGAAAATTTTAGGAAAACTGTTGTGTGTGTTTTGGGTATTTTTTTGTGGTACACGACATATTGTAACTTCTGTCCCATGAGACAAAAGAAAATAAGGTCACTCCAAAACAAGGAATAAGCGGAGATCATTAAGTTATGTGGCAACAGCAATCATCACTAAATGTTGCTGTTTTTTAACATAAAAGCATGGCTTTTGCTAGAGGCTTTAATCAACTAATTATGATAATGCAAAGAGGAAAATAACGATGAATTTACGTTCTTGAAAATTGCAAAGTGTGAGACTTATTCTTTGGTTTACAATGTAATACTGATGTGAACCATTTTGTGAACGGTCTATATGAAATTCTCGCCAATGAGACGTGTCTTTTCTTTGATGTTATCTTGTTCATTTAAATGATTTAACTTGTTAATCATATTATTTAAAAATTTTCCACAGGTTCTACAACTTTTTTTGGAGCCGCCTTAAAGTGACATAAAGTTGCGTATTTCTCGCAACCGATACCGAGTCGATCACAACCGATATTGATACCAAACCGAAAACTTAAGCGCTACCGAGTCTGTGAAACATGATCCAATCCCTTTCAGTTTCCTGGTAAAGGATATCTGCACGCCTGAATTAAAACAGTTTTACATACGAAACGGAAAATACCCCATGCGAGGGGTTAAGCTCAAGAAACTAGAGGTAGAGCTTGACCGTAAGCTGATGTTGGCCTTCGGGAAACTAGGAGGTCATCATATCCAACAAATGTGGAGTCTAGTTCATGTAAGAATCCAGTGACTGATTGGGCTGGTTGTTATCCTTGCCTCCTATTTTTTTGGTGTTCTGTTGAGAGGTAGAATCCTCTGACGTAGTCCCATCTTGGTCTACTTTACTGCTAAAGTTAGGTTCAAAAGGGTCAGGGCTTGGTTAATGTGGTTCAAGAGATGCTTATGGTTTTTGTGGTGTAATGGACTATGCTCGAAATAAGATGTAAAGTTGGAATCCAAAGTTTGTGCAACTCTTCATATAATCATTAAGCATTTCAGATTGATGGTGTTACAGATTCGTTGATTTGGTCTAGCAAGAAGTGTTCATTAGTTTTAGTTTGGATTGTATGGTGGTAAAATGACTAGTTGGTAGTTTTTGAGCTGCATCCCATTTGAAGAACGGTTGCTTTACTTGTGGATCATCAAGCAGAGTCAAGATTCAAGTTGTTGCCGGTCTGACTTGTGTAGTTAGAGGAAGGGTCACAAGAAGCCATGTTGACGAGGACGCGCAGGTCATTGTTTCTTTAAGGCAAATTAGTAAGTTTATTGCGCTCTCCTGGAACACTAGTTGGCCAAGAGCAGGTTTAATGAGACGCTAACGGAGTTCAATTATGATAGTAATAGCGACCTATGTTCGACTGTTGGATGTTGAGTTAGGTTCTATTTTGTTCTTGAATTTGATGTTTATACTGGAAGTCTTTCCCGCAGAGGTTTTTGTGTATCTTTGTATATTGTGTTGTACTGGTATTTTTCCTCCTTTTGCATGTTTTTCTCTTACAACTTTTTACACGTCAATACAAAAGTAATCATGTTGGTAAGTATGTTGATCTTCCACGTACGCATCGGTTGTAATTTGTGCCAATTGGCATAAGTTTTTCAAAATTGAACTCCTTTTGCTTACTAAGCATGCCATGATCTCTTCTTCTTTATTTGGTTACTAAGCTTCTATTCTGCAATCTGTTAAATTGCAGGTGGGTAGCAACCAACCTGCTCCTAAGAAGATTATATTCGATGAAGACTAATACACAAGTACTCTCTCTCTCTTCCCCCCCCCTCCCGCTCTCTCCCTCCCCCTCCCCCTCCCCCTCTCCCCACCCCAAGTTTTACTGCTAAAATGGCAATTACACCTGTAGCAAGCTGAGCAAAATGACTCTTCACAAGTTTAATGTTAAAAATGTCAACTCTCTCTCTCTCTCTCTCACACACACACACTCTCACTCTCTCTCACACACACACACACACACACACCACACACACGTACGCACGCTAAAACCTCTATAACTGGTTTCATGGTGGCAGGTAAAGTGTGTTGCAAGCACCATCTCTAATTGCTTGAGCACCATTCTCCTACTATTTCTGTCTGTAAGTGGTCATATAAATGTTGAGATCTGGTCTTCCACATATTCATCCATCCAGTCCTACTGGTGGGTATGGTGTTGATGTTAAATGGATAGTCCGGTGAATTAGTCTACCGATCGAGGTGTTATAATCAGGTAGTTGGAGGCTTAGTTTTCATATGTGATGAAAAACTAAACCACCCCCAGCAGGAAGGGTAAGAGACTATGAAACTTTCTGTGAAGAATTGGAAGTACTGCTTGTCTTGGAGGGGAGGGGGGTTGGTGGCTGTTAGAAGCTTGACCCTATCTGTTTATCCCATGCATAGTGGTAGCTGAGAAAGAACTAGTAAGCTAATTTTCTTCACCTTTTCCTTTTTCCATCTGCTAGGTTGCTTTTCGACGCAGGAAATGAAGAGAAATGTGCATGAGTTTCAGTTATCTTCATCTGTTGCAGAAGTGTAATATGTGTTCTTCTTGGTTTATTCTCAAGTTTGATTTTACTATGTAGACTCGATTGGTGCCATTTCAACTAATTTTCGAGGACTTGATCATCTATTTACAGGCTTGTTCCATATACCCTTGGTCTGTTCTACTTATGATGTTCCTAGTTGGTATATGTATTTAAAGTTGTAGTTTCTGCAAAATTTGACTTGGCGTTTCTCTTCTATATCTAGGTATTTTTCATGTTCACTGCAGCGAAGCAACTAAGTAAATATTAACTATTTACTCAAAAGAGATATTGTGTTGTTTATCGTGGAGTTATGCTTCTTGTTCTTCCTCGAGCCAACCTAGAGGAGGTTTGAGCAAGATGGAATAACCAAATATTAGAGAGCAAGTAATATGCAAACACAATTTTATTTGTTAATTGATGTTTGAACTGGGACTTTGAACCATTTGAGCCCCACGTTTCTTGCTGAAGTATTTGTATAGCGATGCATATATCCTTTTTGTTGAAATAAGTGAAGCCCAAATCGTTATAACTGAAGTTTGAATATCAATTCCTTATTTTCTTCACTCTGTTCGGCCTGTTGCCATCCGGGTGCTACTGCAGCTCCCTAAGCTCTAACGACAATCACTTACCACTACGAGCTGCACTCGGGCTCAAGCTAACTCCAGCGCATACATTGATAATATGGTTTCGACAACGTGCGTCTGAAAAAATCTAGTTCTTTAGTTGTCATTTAGTTTTTATAATTAACACTTAACGGAGAAAACAAGAAAACACTATGATCAACTGGAGGTTAACAATTAGGCTAGTTCGTCTGTGCAACAGTAGACTCGGACTTGGGGATAATTTGTATGATGGGAGGTGTTGGGCACCACACAAACCGTTAAAAGGTGCCTACTTTATCATGGTTTGGCGATTTTTATTTATA
>JAVXUO010001102.1:0-186063 GCA_033065855.1 Escallonia rubra | reverse complement strand
GAACCCTAAATTAAACTAATTGAACCCCTAATTAAACCCTAAATTGATTGCCCCAATCTAACCGAACCCTAATTGAACCCTAAATTGAATGCCCTAATCCAACCGAACCCTAAATTGAACTAATTGAACCCTAAATTGAATGCCTCAAATCAACCGAACCCTAAATTGAATCAATAGAGCCCCCTAATTGAACCCTAAATTGAAGTAATTGAATCCTAAATTGAATGCCCTAATTGAATCGAACCCTAAATTAAACTAATTGAACCCCTAATTAAACCCTAAATTGATTGCCCCAATCTAACCGAACCCTAAATTGAATGCCTCAAATCAACCGAACCCTAAATTGAATCAATAGAACCCCCTAATTGAACCCTAAATTGAAGTAATTGAACCCTAAATTGAATGCCCTAATCCAACCGAACCCTAAATCGAACCCTAAATTGAAATAATTCAAGCGTATCGGATATGTGAATTTTGAACATTTTTTTCCCATTTGAACATTGATCATTTGTTTGATAATTTTAGGTTGTTAATTGTGCGTTTTAGAATTGTGATTATTGATCGATGATTTTAGGTTATTAGCTGTGCATTTGAAGTAATTGCGATTATTAATTGATGATTTTAGATTGTTAATTGTGCATTGAGCATTTGAGATATTGAGATTATTGACGGAGGATGGGACCCAATTGGATTGAATGTGTGATTTTTGCTAATTTTTATTGCATTGAGCATTTGAGAATTGAGATTGTTGACAGAGGATGGGACCCAATTGGATTGAGATACCTGTTAGTTAGCGCAGACACGGACACCACGTCTGATCGACGGTGTCCGACATTTAAAAAACAAATTAACGTATGCCGATGTGTCTGGAGGTGCGTGTTGGTGGGCGTCGGACACGTGTCCGGAGGCGTCGGACACGTGTCCAAAGGCGTCAGACACGTGTCGGTATGTGTCGGACACATGTCCGGAGGTGTCAGACACGTATCGGACACCATATCGACACCCTATATGAGGTGTCGGAATTGAGGTTGTTGACGGAGGATGAGACCCAATTGGATTGAGATACATGTTAGTTAGCGCAGACACGGACACCACGTTTGATCGACGGTGTCCAGCATTTAAAAAACAAATTAACGTATGCTGATGTGTCTGGAGGTGCATGTCGGTGGGCGTCGGACACGCGTCGGTATGTGTCGGACATGTGTCCGGAGGTGTCAGACACCTATCGGACACCATATCGACACCCTATATGAGGTGTCGGAATTGAGGTTGTTGAATGTGCATTAAATTTAGGTTAGTTAGGTTAATGCGACATTTTTAGCATGCACCCCCTGGAATCTAATCGTGGCTCCAGCGCTGGCTATAATTAGCGCTAATTGTGTTATTGAATGCCTTACAGGAGGGGTTCACGTTTGACACGCCTCAGCAGCAGGTACTGGGGCAGCAGGCTTTCTTTGCCTACATCGGCAAGAATTACCGCCGATGGCTCCACGATGCACAGGACCGGGCGAAGAAGGCGCTGCCCGCGGGTGCCCCGATGACGGACATGACGAGATATCCCCCACATTGGATATCTCACCGTGTATGGGGGGAGATGATAGATCGGTGGGCTGCGGATCCAGGCTGGGACACCAAGAGTAAGAGCGGGGCTGAGAATAGACAAAATAGAGATCCGACACATACAGGGGGGTCAGTGCCACACGACATCGTCTGACACATGAATGCGGTCCAGCACCCGGATCTGGAGGAGGATGAGGTCATAGCCCTGACCTATACTCAGACGCACGTGCGGAAGAAGGACAAGGACGAGACGCACCGGGCGGGCGACTATATTTCAGATATTGCCCGGCGGATCGATGTGAGTCAATTTATTTAAGTTAATGTTTTTTCTTTCTATCCTCAATGTCTGTTTCGTTAATTAATGCCCTAACATATCGTTAAACCACTATTTTTACAGGCCTCGTATGAACAGCTAAGGGGGTCCGAGCAGCAGTCCGGACAGCCATCAGCGTCCACTAGTACGGCTGCGAGTACTGGGGCATTGAAGCGATGGCTGGATACGCCGAAGGTCGTGAATCGGCCGAAAGGCCGCATACGCGGCCTGCCTAGCACGACTGCTCGTGCCGTGATAGGAGCGTCCTCACCCCCTGCTGCCCCTCCACAGACACCGGCTCCTCGGTCTCAGTTGGATGACGAGGAGATCCAGCGCATTGCTACAGTGGTGTGCCGGATGATCAGGGAGCAGGGCACTGCTGGACCGGCCGCCCCGGCCCCGGATCAGCAGGATCCAGATCCGGGACTCGGGAACCCCTGATGAGCCCCTTCCCGTGCCCGTTCCTAGCTCCCCCCCCCCCGCGCCCGGCTTGTACTCTTCTCCCCTCTCCTAACCGGCTATATCCGGTTCCCGGCTTGTACATGTATGAGTTTTTTTTATAATAAATATTTTTTATAATTGATTATATATATTTCTTTCTGTATTGATTATTGTGCGTTGTTGTTGAGAATTGAAAATTGTATTACAGGTCTGGGTAATTGAAAAATAAAAAAAAATTCAAAAAAAAATTGACTTTTGGCGACGGATTAATTCCGTCGCTAAAGTATTCCTACAATCAGTTATTTAGCGACGGAATATTTCGTCGCTAAATAAGTTTTTTAGCGACGGAATATTCCGTCGCGAATATCAAATATGTCGCTAATTTGACAAAAAAATTAAATTAAAATTATAAAAATATAATTCGCGACGGAATATCCGTCGCTAATGAAAAATAAATCCGTCGGTAAAAATGACATATTTAGCGACGGATTTAAAATTTTGTCGCTAAATTATTAGTGACGGGCTTTTATACGAGGGATATTTAGCGACGGATTCACCGTCGCTAATTCCTTTAGCGACGGATTTTGGGCTTTCAGCGACGGATTTTCCCGTCGCTAAAACCCTGTTCTTGTAGTGAAAGAACAATGACGAGTACTATAATATGAAAAAGCTAAGCACCAAAAAAAAAATTATGAACGCAAGATTTAATGTGGTTCTGCTATGACCTGTCTGCTACCTCCACGGGGCGTGCAAAATTCTTGGTTATATGAAAATATCAAGACAAGTATAAGATAACGCTCAAGAGTTTAATTCGAAATTTCCGAGACCCTTATCCAAAGGGATAACTCTTGTACACTCCACTCAATATTATCTCTCAATGAAGAAGGAGATAACTATTCAACTCTCTCGCTTCACTTTCGGATAATTTTTGGCGGTGCAAGGTGTACACACAAATTTAGTGTCTAAAACTGCAAGACAAGAAATAATGTACAAACTACAATTTAAAGATATATATTGTTTAAAACTAAGGGTTACACCACTCTCTAATTTAATCAGCACATTAATATGAGTCCTCTGACTCAATCTCCGCTTCCGGTCACGATCCAAGGGCTAGAATAGCTTGTTCTTGAACCGCTACGTTGAATTCTCTTTTGAAGGCGATTCTTGACTTGTAGAATCTCCACGGTTGAAACTGAATTTCTCTTTGATGTTGAGGATCAAAGAGTGATGAATCTTTAACGTCGAGAATGCTCGATTGAAGAACGGCACTAGATTAGTGCTTATTATTCTTCAAGTAAAGCGTAATTCTCGATATGTCGTATACTTGAGACAGAGTTCTGGCAGACCGCTGGCTTGTTGGCAGAAACTCGGTGTGTCCTTCTTCCCTACCCAAAGTCCTCTATTTATAGGTAAAGAGGTGTGGTTAAATTTAGAAAACCCATAATTTAGGGCTTTGTCTGTTAATTAAAGGGATTTTGTCCCCCTTAATTACATGATCTTGATTAATTAAATGGATTTAGTTCCATTTAATTTCTTTTTGTCAAACCTGACATAATTGAACTTTCTGGTAGAAGACCATGGGCCGGACCGCATAATCTTACTTGGGCTAATTTTCTAGACTTAATCTTGATTTGGACCCACTACTTTTGTTTGACGCCAAGTCAGCATCTAGCCCGCATTTTTCGCAGCGTTGAATATTTGACTGGTCTTAAAAAATAATTTACCATTGTTCGGAAAAATTATTTTTAATGTCTACAAATTGCCCCCACTTCGAGACTTGTGCGGTACTTTTTTTTTTTAACGTACGTCACAAGACTTGAAGTAAGTACTTTTTTTTTTTTAGGGGAAGCGTCAGCACGCTGGCTTGGAGCCTTGGACTTACGGCCCACCCATGGACCAAGCCGTGTACTGGACTGATAAGCCTTGGGGTTAAGGCTCATCCACGGACCAAGTCGGTGTTAGCCTAATTTTTTTTTTTTTTTTTTTGCCTAGAGGAAAAGTTTAGGGTTTTGTGCCCTCATATAAGGTGGTCCCGTCCTGCTATTGACCATTGTCTATGCTATTTGGCGGCTTGCGGACTCTTTGTCCTCGCGGTTGATTCCTTCGCTTTGACGGCTGGCAACGACTCTTGCGGCTGGCTTTTGTCTCAGTGACTTGACACGCTCATTTAACAGGTATAGCTTCTGACGGTACCCTCCTCGCAAGTTCTTTATCTGTATTTCTTTTGTCAGAGAACATGCTTCAGTTTGCCCAACTCTTGATTTCATTCATTGCAATTTTGCTTTCATGCCGCCATCAATATACCGTTAATCTGCTCATCCTTGACTGATGTCATATATTGCAATCTCCTGCTCATTATGTTACCATAAATCTTCTTATGCGATTTGCCAACCCAATATCCCATTACAGTAGGAAAAGAAAATCACTGATCCAGATAAAATTTGTTATCCGTAACCGTGTGAATTACATTATGTAACAACCGAATATGCTTTCGTGCCGCAATTCCATGTTTCGGATGCAACACCGTCGGAACGCGTATGTTAGAAATTCGGAGATCATGGCATGATACTCTTGGATGAACCCTAAAAAAAAATTGAACAGCCCTCTTACTGGATCTGATTGCAACCGCGATGTCCAAACCCAAATTTGTGTTGCAGATCGTCGGTACCGTCTCTTCGCCGCAAGGACACGTCGTCGCTGCCGATGGCGCGCCATGGTTGCGACCGGTGGTGCGTCATGGCCGCTGGATCTCACAACCGGCTCAGGCCTGTGGCTGCCTTCCTTCGCCGCGGATGTCATCGGTCGCCGGTTCTTGATTACCGTGGTTCCGTCGCTGGTCACTGTAGTCCCGTCACCGTCAGCTTCTTTCTTCCTGTTTTCTTCTTCTGGCATTTCTTTAGACTTTCTTCTTTCTTTGGGCTGAAACACACCCACCTTTCATTACTTTGATTTCCTTTTGTTTCTTTTTTTTCGTGGGCTCACTTGACCTTTTCTTCTTTCTGTCTACTCTTTGGGCATAATGCCCACTTCACTGTAGCTCTCATTTTTTTTTTGTTGTTAAACAACGTTCTTGAGATTGCTCGTCCATAGTGCTAGCTTGTACCTTGACTTCTTTGAAGGACATCATATTGTTGAGATGACTCATATTTAATATACTGACAATTCTTCTCATATCTGGATTCAATGATGCTGATAATTGTCAATTAGTTTTGTCAATAATATGCTGGACAGGACTCAGATTCTATTTTTCCGTATCTACACGCCATCTGCTGACTCGACTTATGTGATCATAGCAAGCTCGCCAACTGACTCTAATAATGCGCTCGACACGTCTCGCACGTGGACTTTCCCTCCTGTGCGAGTCCTCTGTTGACTAGCATTATGAATGCGACAGCAGCATCGCTCCATCAGCCAGCTTCAGAAATGCGCTCGACATGTCTCGCACGTGGACTTTCCCTCCTGTGCGAGTCCTCTGTTGACTAGCATTATGAATGCGACAACAGCATCGCTCCAGCAGCCAGCTTCAAAAATGCGCTCGACATGTCTCGCACGTGGACTTTCCCTCCTGTGCGAGTCCTCTGTCGACCAGCATTATGAACGCGACACCAACATCGCTCCATCAGCCAGCTCCAAAAATACGCTCGACATGTCTCGCACGTGGACTTTCCCTCCTGTGCGAGTCCTCTGTCGACCGTCATTCTGACAACGTCAACATCATCGCTCCATCAACTACCTTCAGAAATGCGCTCGACATGTCTCGCACGTGGACTTTCCCTCCTGTGCGAGTCCTCTGTCGACCGGCATTCTGACCACGACAACAGCATCGCTCCATCAACCAGCTTCAGAAATGCGCTCGACATGTCTCGCACGTGGACTTTCCCTCCTGTGCGAGTCCTCTGTTGACCGGCATCCTGGGCCCAACTGCAGCAAGGTTTTCCCAACTGGCTTCAGAAGTGCATTTGACACGTCTTTCTCATGAATCTTACTTGCATTATTTACTCTTTTCTCGTGCTGTTATCATGGTTATTTTCAGTCATGCAGCACGCTTCTTTGGCCATTCTATAATTTTACATATATATATATATATATATATATATATATATATATATATATATATTGTTTTTTTTTTGTTTTTTTTTTTTGCAGACTTTACAACATGGTCTACTTCAAGGAAACTGTAACCTCTAACCGGCCGTATCTTGTGATTGTGGATGAAAAGGATGATAGCATTGATGACGGCACTCTTTTGTTGACAAAGAAATAGTTAGGTACAGTCAGACTCTCCGAGACCAGTTGTCACGAGTGGAGTCGAAACATGAGGCTTTGAGGCGAGAGTTGGTGCAGCTAGAGTTAGAAGCAGGAAAACTTTGGTTCGAGATAACTCAAGTTGACGAAGAGATACGTGGGAGCCAGATAGCCATTGCTAAGCTGAAAGAAGATCACATGGTTGTTCAGCAGACTCCTATTGTTAGTGCTGATGATGCTGCTAAACTTGAAGCATTACGACAGGTACTCGAGGATGAGCGTAAGGAGATCTCCGAACTAGGCTGGATGTGATGATTTATAGTTTTTTTTTTTCAACATGTTGAGATCAAGCATATTGAATGTAAGGAAGACGAATATCTAGCAACAATGGTTTTCCTTATTTGTAAAATTTCTTTATGTTCGTTTGACTAGGCTCGAAAAATTTTCGAGTGGCCTACGTACCCAAGAAGGGATCAAGTCATAACGTAGTTCAAGTACAATAGAAATCATTTGTTTTATTATTATTATTATTTTTTATTTGGGCCGTTCACAGTTTTAGCTCGTGCGGGCCAGGAGCATTGGCGGCTTCAAGGGTAGTACTGCTTCAAGAACTTCCCGTTTATGGGTCCCACTCGTAGACCGTCTTGATCAACTATCTTGTAAGCTCCATTGGTGTAGACTTCCTTTACCACGTAAGGTCCATCCCATTTTGAGGCGAATTTGTTCCCTGTGCGATGGGTGATGATGATGGGTCTCCGGACAGCCAAGACCAAGTCGCCGACAGTAAAAGATCGTGGCCTAACTCTTTTGTTGAAGGCCCTTGAGAGTCTGGCTTGATAGCACTCCAAGCGTTGCTGCGCTTCAAGTCTTTTTTCATCGAGTGCTTCCAATTCTTCAAGGCGGAGTCGTGCATTGTCTTCATTTGTCAAACCCTCCTGGATTGCGATCCTTAACGAAGGAATTTGTTGTTCAAGCGGCAAGACAGCTTCGCCACCATAGACAAGGGAGTACGGAGTTGCTTGAGTGGGAGTACGATATGTTGTTCGGTACGCCCATAAGGCTTCTCCAATTTTCTCATGCCAATCCTTTTTAGACTTGGCCACGACCTTTTTGAGCAAGTTACACAAGGTCTTGTTGAATGCCTCCGCAAGGCCATTAGCTGGAGCGTTATACATCGAGGACTTATGCTGCTTGAAACCAAACTTCGTGCAGAGTTGATCCATCAAGGTATTATAGAAAGGCTTTCCATTGTCTGTGATGATGTAACGAGGCACCCCATATCGAAAGATGAGGTTACTTTTGATAAAGTTCACCACCGTCTCTTTTTTCACTTCTTTAAGCGGAACTGCTTCTGCCCATTTGGAGAAATAATCTGTCGCGGCCAGGATGTATAAGTGACTTCCAGATGACTTTGGAAGAGGGCCAACTACGTCTAGTCCCCATGCATCAAAGGGCCAAGAGGCAACTGTAGGATGCAATGGTTCTGGAGGTTGATGGATGAAGTTTGTATGAAACTGGCAAGCTTGACATCTTTTTGCATAGTCCAAGCAGTCTTTGACCATAGCCGGCCAGTAGTAGCCCATCCTCTTGATTCGAAAGTGAAGCTTCGGTCCTGATTGATTTGCACCACATACACCCGAATTATCTTCGACCATGGCTTGAGCAGCTTCCTCTTCTCCTAAGCAACGTAGAAACAATCCTTCATAGGAGCGACGAAACAGAGTATCCTTATAGTAGATGAACCTTGGTGCTCTCCTTCGGATTTCGGTCTTATGCCTTATGTCTTCAGGCAGTCTTCCATGTTCGAGGTAGTTGATGAAGGGTTGCCTCCAATCTTCGGCTTCGGTGACACTGACCAAGATGGCAGTAGTCTCTTCAATTCGACGGTCAAGCAATTCGGGCAAGACCCGTTGTTGACAAACCGGGATATAAACTTTATCTTCACCTCGTAGTGCCAAAGTTGTTGCCAGGTTAGCCAAGGCATCCGCCATACGGTTTTCCTCCCTTGGGACATGTTCAAGTTCCACACTGTCAAATTTATTTATCAAAATAGTGGCATAGCAAAAGTATGGAACAAGATCTTCCTTCTTGACTTCATACTCCCTAAGAAGCTGGTTGATGACTAGCTTGGAGTCGCCGCAAACTGCAAGGCTCGAAATTCCCAGTTCTAATGCCATTTGGAGACCAATGATAAGGGCCTGATATTCGGCGACATTATTTGAGCATTTTTTGCCAAGCGTGAATGCGTATGGTAAGACTTGTCGCTGTGGTGAGACAAAGATTACTCCGGCGCCTGCCCCATCCGACCGTGCTGCTCCATCGAAGAACATCATCCAAGGTTGGAAGGTTTCAACAAAGAACACTTCTTCGTCAGGGAAGTCTTCAGAAATCTCCCAATCTGCCGGGATAGGATGGTCTGCGAGGAAGTCTGCAAGGGCTTGCCCTTTGATTGCTGTCCTCGGAACGTATACAATTTCAAACTCATTAAAGAGTATTGACCATCTCGCTAAACGCCCTGATAGGACTGTCTTGGCCATGACATATCTTAAAGGATCTGCTTTTGAAATTAAATGCACTGTGTATGCCAAAAAATAATGCCTCAGTTTTTGCGATGCAAAAACCAATGCTAGGCACGTTTTCTCGATCGGGTTGTACTTGAGTTCTGTTTCCGTCAACCTACGACTCAAGTAATACAATGCCTTCTCCTTTTTATCCTGGTCATCTTGTGCCAGCATCGCACCTAGGGATTCTTCTTGGGCCGCAATGTAAAGAATCAACGGCTTTCCAAGTGTTGGGGCTCCCAAAACTGGAGGGCTAAGAAGGTACTTCTTGATGCTATCAAATGCATTCTCGCAGGCTTGATCCCATTCGAAAGACGTATCTTTCTTCATGAGACGATTGAAAGGCTGACAGCGACCTGCTAGATTTGAAATGAATCGCCTGATGTACGAGAGTGATCCTTGAAGACTTCGAAGTTCTCGCAAATTTTTTGGCGGAGGCATCTTTTGTATTGCCTCGATTTTAGATTGATCAACTTCGATGCCTCGGTGACGGACGATGAAACCAAGGAACTTTCCGGATGAGACCCCAAACGCACACTTAAGAGGGTTCATTTTGAGTTGATGTTTCCTCAACCGGTTGAATACAATGCGTAAATTTTGCAGGTGATCTTCTCTCTTCTTTGTTTTGACCACCAAATCGTCAACATAGCATTCCACAATTTTGTGTAGCATGTCATCAAATATTTTCTGCATGGCACGCTAATAAGTTGCCCCTACATTCTTCAGTCCAAAAGGCATTACTCTGTAGCAGTAGATTCCTTTTGGGGTGCGGAATGCAGTTTTTTCCTCATCTTCAGGTGCCATGCGTATTTGGTTGTACCCCGCGCATCCATCCATAAAGGATAAAACCTCATGCCCAGTTGTCGCATCCACCATGAGTTCGATTATGGGTAGAGGGAAGTCGTCTTTTGGACATGCTCGATTTAAATCGCGAAAGTCTACACATAAGTGTATATGCCCATTTTTCTTGCGCGCCGGCACTATACTTGAGATCCATGTGGGGTACTTTACTTCCCTGATAAACCCAGCTTCAATCAACTTGTTGATTTCAACTTCTATCTCTAAGACAACCTTTGGATGGAATGTGCGTTGAGCTTGCTTGACAGGGCGTACCCCACATTTAACAGCAAGATGATGAACCGCGATCTTAGGATCAAGCCCCGGCATTTCCTTGTATGTCCACACAAAGACATCTTTGAATTCTTTCAGCACTTCAAAATATTTTTTCTCTACCTCGATCCTCAGGTGAGCGCTGATGAAGATGGGCCTAGGATCTTCAGATGTTCCTAAGTTGAGTTCTTTAAGGTCGTCAACCGTAGGTTGCCCCCCGTCCTCGAGCTGGGGAGGTGCCTCCATCAGATCATCTTCGGAAGCATCTAGAGTTGCGTCTTCTTCCACTGTGATGTGATACACAGCTTCAACAACCTCCTCATCATTGACTCTCTTTTTCTCGACTTGATTTTTACCTTGGCCAGTAATGACAATGGTCCTTCTTTTAGCTTTAAGAATTCCATCATTGCTGACATCTATCTTGGTCTTTCTCTTCATTCGAGACGGAACAAGGCTTCTAGTTTCTTTATCTTCCTTGTGTCTGGCCTCCATCTCTGCTATCGCTTCAGAGTTCTTATCATCGATCTTACCAGTTGGGCCACCCAATCTTGAGAATATGGAGGCTCGGGGACGTCTTGTAGAATCTATCTTGTTCTTATTAAGGGTCGTAACCTCTAACCTCTTAAAGGCAGAAGTTCGAGAGGATTGGTCGCTCGAGCTAGTCTCGCCTTGGTTCAAACTGGGTGAGGTTTGAATGCGATCAAACACCGAGGTCCGTGGCAGGGCAGCCTGTTCATCACCTGACTCATCAACTTCCTCAGCAGTGATGTACTTTATGCTAACTCTATTTTGTTTGCTTTTCAAAGGTACCCGGATAGGTCGATCGGGTTTATAACCAACACCCATCCTTGGTGGGCTGACTCGATGCCCTTGTTGTCTTAACTTCTTTTGGGTTTCGTTAAGTCCATGGACCTTTTCACCCGTTAATTCTGGGCTAAGTTCACCGAGCGGCGTCGGATCTTCAAAGTCATAACCCGAATTTTTTAACAGCTTTTGGGCTTTAGCATCGAAACCTTCGTAAGTCTTCACAGAGGGTGGATGTGGATGCTTGGTCGTCTAGTGAAGGTTCAACAAATCCTTTAAGTGGCAGCTTGACTGTCCCAATGGTTGTAAGAGGTATGGTTAACTCTTCTTTTAGGACGTGGACATCCACCGTCTTTGGAACTCTTTCAACTTTGACCTCTTTCAGCTCGACCAGTTCAACAAAGGGTGACTGTCCCTCTGCTCTTCGAGATACTGGGACGTACCTAAAGACATGTGACTCCTTTCGTGCCTCTTCCGATGGTGGCTCTTTTTCCCCTGATACCGATCCTTTCGAGATTTCTTTAGGTTCAGGTTGCGAGGTCACCGTAACTTGTTTACCTTTTTGGGGCTCGTTTTTCTTTGCAGAAGAGGTTTCCCTTGGAAGACATTCTAGGGACGTCTCGGACTCTATGTAGAACTTTGCATCTGCAAAATAAGACTCTGCTTCGGTAAATGGTCTACAGTCGCCATCAACCTTCTTTTCTCCATCCCTGTAGAATTTGAGACATTGATGAAGAGTGGACGGCACCACCCCATTCTCGTGAGCCCAAGGTCGGCCTAACAACAAGTTGTAAGACGTTTTGGCATCAATAACATGGAACAAAGTGTCTGACTTTAGCTCCCCAATAGTAAGCCCGAGACGAATCATGCCAATCGCCCTTTGCCCGCCTTGGTTGAAACCTTGTATCACCAGTCGAGACTTGGAAAGTTCATCCATTGTAATTCCAATTTGTTTCATGACAAACTTTGGCATGATGTTCACTGCCGACCCTCCATCAACGAGCATCCGGTTCACCTTTCTTTCCCAGATATAACCTGACACGAAGAGAGGTCTATTGTGAGGCTTGGGACCCAACTGCAGGTCCTCGTCCGTGAAGGTGATAGATGCACAACAGGACGTACACGTCGCCGGTGTCGTCCTAAGGTCATCAATTTCACGAATGGAAGAGCTGTATTTCTTAGGTTCTTCCAAAACCTTTTTCAGCACCTCATGTGTTGATTGGGGCAGGTCAAGCATTTCTTGAAGTGTGAACCGTAGAGGTAGGCCTCGTAGAAAGATTAGCATGCTCTCGTTGTTTTCATCAATAGTCTCATCGTCCGAGTCATGTTCGTCTTCGTGCACTGAAACCATGCAGACAGTTTCGATCGCATCATCTTTCAAGTATCCACTCGGAAAAAAGTCTTCAAGCGTTATCGGCTTGGGAATCTCCTGTTGAAAACCTTCATCAACTTCCTTGCAACTCTTCTTAGCAGCGTGCCTTCTCCCCTTACGGCATTGTTGCTTGCCCTTTTTAGTTTGCCTCTTCTCTTGACGAAATAGTTGCAAAGGAGTTACTGGTTGCTTCTTCGGTTTCCTCCGCGTGACTGGTGTCCACCCACCATCATCCGTATCTACCAACTGGTCAGCTTGAGTTGACGCTTCCGACATTTTTTGAATGAGTTGAACTTTTACGGGGTCCAACATTCCAAACTGGATAGTCATCATCCGTGCCCCCGTTGTCAAAATATTATTTAACGTATTTGGCCCATTTGAAGGAGTCACGTCACTTGAGATGGCTGAGGCATGATTCGACTCTTCCACCCCATCAATGTCTAATTCGATCTTCCTTTTCTTGGCCAAGTTCATGATCAACTCCTTTAGTATGAAGCATTTTTCAGTCTTATGGCCAAGGATGCGGTGATACTTGCAATACCTTGGCTCGTTGACTCGCCCTGATTCCTCCGGACGCTTCGACTCTGGGAGCTCGATGATTCCCTTTTCGAGTAAAAAGTCGAGTATGCCTGGTACGTCAGAATCTGGGAAGGGGTAGCCCTTTCCTTCCAACTCCTTCAATGAAGGTTGTTGCCTGGGTTTTTCTCGGAGGTGTTCTGGTGCCTTTTCCTCCTTGTGCTTGTCTTTCTTTGGAACTTTCAAAGGAGCCGTGGTAATTGCCAAGGACTCTTTCCCGGTCATTTTAGAAGACCGTTCAACCTTTTTTCCTTCCCTTGTCTCCTTACGGGGGTCAGGCAATGCAGGACTGCTGCCACCATGATTGGCAATGCTGATTTCCATATCATGGGCCCGTGTTGCTAATTCTTCAAAGCTTGTTGGTCTGTTACCTTGAAGAATGTACAACAAGCCCCAGTGCATGCCTTGCATGCACATTTCTACTGCCGAAATCTCCGAAAGCCTTTCTTTGCAGTCTAAACTTAGCGAGCGCCATCTGTTAATATAGTCCACCACCGGCTCGTATTTCCACTGCCTGGTGTTTGTGAGTTCCATCATGCTAACCGAGCGTCGCGTGCTGTAAAACCGGTTCAGGAACTCACGTTCCATTGCTTCCCAACAGTCAATTGACTCGGGCTCGATGTCAGTGTACCAGTCGAACGCATTTCCTTTGAGAGACCTGACGAATTGTTTGACAAGGAGGTCTCCTTCAGTGCCTGCATTGTTGCAAGTCTCAACGAAATGAGCAACATGTTGCTTTGGATTGCCCTTCCCGTCGAACTGCTGGAACTTTGGTGGCTGATACCCTGTTGGCATCCTCATGTTGTCGATTCGCTTTGTGTAAGGTTTCGAATACATGAGGTTGTTGCGAGAAGGTCCTCCGTATTGTGCCCTGATTGTGCTCGTTATCATGTCTTGTAACTGTTGCACCGAGAGGGAGGCGACAGAGTTGGACCTGTCCTCTTTTTCGATCCCGTCAAAAGTGGACTCATCGTGACGTCCATTAGCGCCACCCTTCTTTGAGGTTTCATTGACCTCATCTCGGTTAGACTCCTCGTTGGCCTGCAACTCCAACTTGTTCATGAGAGTCGCAATTTGAAAGTCTTTCTCTTCTACAGTCTTGGTCAGCTTCTCAAAGGCCCGAGACATAGTAGCAAGTTGTTCCTCAATTGACATTGATCCGGTCATCATGACTTGCATGGTAACGGGAGGTGCAAAAGTGTGCGACTCGGAGCGCGGTGACGACACGAGGTGTTTCGGGCTTCCGGGGGAAGATCCCGATTGCGAACCGGTGCTGGAATCCGCATCTGAGGCATACTGAAATGATGGTGGAGGCATTTGGTGAAGGGTATCCAACTCGAGGTGGGGGACTTTTGATCCCGACACCTTGTCTTTTTCGTAACGCGAGACCACGACCTCCCTGAATTGTACGCGTGGCTTGACCGGCGGTTTAGAAACTGGTACCACCACTTGATTGGGGACAAGATTTTCATCCCTGGCCCTGCTTCGAGTCACGGGGCCGGTTGAAGTGCTGCTGCTACCGCTCCTTGCGGCGGCACTCTTCGAGGTGTTCTCTATGGCTTGCATCTGCTGCACTTTCTTTGGGGCCATTGATGTGTTGGAGGTGATCTGAAAATCTTCTTCGGAGAAAGAGATGAGAGGCAGAGTGGTCCCACCGGGCGTGCCAAAAATTTGTACACACAAATTTCGTGTCTAAAACTGCAAGACAAGAAATAATGCACAAACTACAATTTAAAGATATATGTTTTTTAAACTAAGGGTTACACCACTCTGTAATTTAATCAGAAAATAAATATGAGTCCTCTAATTCAACCTCCTATTTCGGTCACGATCCAAGGGCTAGAATAGCTTGTTCTTAAACCGCTACGTTGAATTCTCTTTTGAAGGCGATTCTTGACTTGTAGAATCTCCACGGTTGAAACTGAATTTCTCTTTGATGTTGAGGATCAAAGAATGATGAATCTTTAACGTCGAGAATGCTCGATGGAAGAAGGGCAATAGATTAGGGCTTATTATTCTTCAAGTAGAGCGTAATTCTCAATATGTCGTATACTTGAGACAGAGTTCTGGCAGACCGCTGGCTTGTTGGCAGAAACTCGGTGTGTCCTTCTTCCCTACCCAAAGTCCTCTATTTATAGGTAAAGAGCTGTGGTTAAATTTAGAAAACCCATAATTTAGGGCTTTGTCTGTTAATTAAAGGGATTTTGTCCCCCTTAATTACATGATCTTGATTAATTAAATGGATTTAGTTCCATTTAATTTCTTTTTGTCAAACCTGACATAATTGAACTTTCTGGTAGAAGACCATGGGCCGGACCGCATAATCTTACTTGGGCTAATTTTCTAGACTTAATCTTGATTTGGACCCACTACTTTTGTTTGACGCCAAGTCAGCATCTAGCCCGCATTTTTCGCAGCGTTGAATATTTGACTAGTCTTAAAAATAATTTACCATTGTTCGGAAAAATTATTTTTAATGTCTACACAAGGCATTTTATATTGGTATATTTTTTCAATGACACGTGTGTTAGATGGTACCGAACCTATAGCAACATTGACTCCAAAAGTCCACTGCTACATTTCATTATAGCGTTGTTAGTTCATTTGCCATACCAACAACAATTTGTTACTTTTGTGACCAAAAATTCACAACACAATGGGCTGTACAATGACACGTGTTATGCACTCAGAACCCCAACGCATTTGAAGCTCGGAGTAATAACTCCCATAAAAACCCTTCTCGTTAGGGTAGCAAAATGAAGAGAAAGAAGAGATAATCTCGAATAATTGCAAAAAACCAGAAGAATTAATTTACCTGCTTTTTCATAGTCCTTAAAGCCTAATCGGTTCTTTATCCGCAGCTTGTACTCCACGTACACCTTCCGACCAAGGGGAAGACTTTGCGTATTAGCTAAGCACATAAACAACGAAAGGTAATTCTTCTTTGCCTTTTGGTCTCCTCTAGGATACATAGATAACATCCTGCAGTCATTGGCACAGAGGAAATGAGTTTAGCAGAAATCATAATAGTTACAATGACAAATTGTCGCGGTTAATTGTTGAGCATGATAACATTATTGGGCCTATTCTCTAACAGCTTACGCAGCTTTTAGAGCAGATGGTAATTTCACATAAATCTTCAAGTCATAGCAAGGGACGGAAAGATGAATACATACTAGTTATGCCCGCCAATCTCAAACTCATCAGAAAAGTTCTCTTTGCCTGCGTCATTTAGAGAAGGGATTCTCCATGTGGAGATGTTGTTTTCAGGATCCTTGGTCAATAACAGAGACTCGCCTCTAATAGCAAACCTGGGTACAGCAATCTCGACCCCAAAAATACACGAGTCGTTTACAATGTACCCTTTGGCATCATCCATCAAAGCTTCTACTGTCATCAATTGGTCAAAAACAAACTCACGGTTCATGCCATAAAAGGTCCGGGGATTTGAATTTGCCTCTGCATTGTGCGAGTATACGGTTAGTGGAAGAATTCACCTATAATTTCATTGCGGGGAATCTTATTTCAAAATGGATTCAGTTGCAGGTTACTCTGTTAGAGAAACTACCTTCAAAGACCGTGTAGTTGACAGCAGTTTGATCAAAGACGAACATCTTGCAGTGGACAATAACCTGCCAACCAAATGGAAGAAGATCTGCGTCAGCTATTTCCAAGCCAAGAGATATGTACTTAGCCCCACCATTTCTCAACTGTCGATTAGGGTAGAAACACAGTTTCCTGCAAAAAAGTAGGAGGCAGACATGTAAACAAGAATATCTACACATGAATGATCTCAACACCTAAGGTAGGGAAAATTTTCAATAACAAAGCACATGAGGAAATTAAGCTCTAAAGAAACGCTTGAACTTCACCATTTATTGCCTGCCCCTTCAAAAACACCCGACTCAAACTTATCGTTTTTTGAGTCCAAAAATAACGAGAAAGGCTCGACTTTGAGTGAGTAGTGAGCAGGTGGGGCTTCGCGTGTTGAGGTCACGAATCCTGTGCGACAACAAACAGAGACCAGCATCAGAACTGTCGTACCCTCCCCAAAGTTCTAAGAATATTTGTTATTTGAAGTTAATTTATGGTGCTAATTTTCTATTTTGTGGATATTACATGTGCCAAAACTCATTCAGATACAAAAAATCAGGAGAACTGAAAATGACCAGCTATGAATTAAGTACAAGGGTTATGTTACATGGACTTGGTATAAGTATTTGAGTCGGATACTTGTCAGATTTGTCTATTCGTCAAAACCCAAGACAGGTGAAAACGAGAAATATTCTTGCTTGCTAGTTACAGTATTTCTTAGTTCATAAGGTATTTTATATTACGCATATCGGTTCAATTTAAATCATAAATTATCTCAAAGTAATAACAAACTAAAGTAAACAATATACTGTATGATATAGTGTTCATAGTGGCATATCTAATGGAATGTGTCGGGTACGTATCTCATATTTATGTCCAAGTGTTGAGTGTCCAATACAAGTACTTCTTGCATTCTGAAAAATCAATGTAACATAATTCAAGAGAATGTCTATCTCTATACTCTAATAGGCTTCCACGCAGCATTTGTCGGTTAAAAGTTTAGTGTTTTGTTGCTGGTGCACATTTCGCGAGACACGAGGGTCTATAGATAAGCATAACACGGCATGGACATAGAAGCTATGCTTCCTATACGCGTGACTTAGAAACTCGATCATATATAATCAAGATCAATCAGGAATAGGTTCTTAGTCTTTGAAACTTGTCCATAACCTGACCTAGAATACATTCTTTGACAGGATTCATTGTCCTAGGACAGCGATCTGACTAGATTCGTGCCAGTTCAGGTTGCTTCTATTTCTCTGTTGTTCTATTAGTGGTGTAAACTGCAATTCTTTTGGGTAGTTTGAAACAAAGGGTACACTTCATTAAATGATACAAAGAAAATGCTGATTTTTCAAAGGACGGTGTATCTTCATGAATATATATAGCCCCTTTCTGCAACCCAAATAATTTGGAGGCAGAAACTAATAAGATGGCAAAAGAGAGCCAACAACAATGAGCTAAAAAGCTAATGTTTTAACAACAATAAAAAGAGAGGAGCAAGCAATCAATGTTCAATTCTAGAGAAACACCACCATGATTTTGGTGATGTCTTAAAGTAGAATGTTTGCAAAGAGAGCCAACAACAGGAGTATCGATCAATACAGCAAATTTCAACTAGAAATCCATCTGCTTCGACAGGCAAAGGACATCAACAACTCAAATTCAACCACTCTCGAGGAGATAATCTTTAGATTTATACAAAGAGCAAATCTGGCCTCAATAACAAGAAACTGCCGAGGAGTAAAATGCGCAATAAGGCAAAAACTTCATATATTAAGCTCATCCATTCCAAGTGCAGGCCTGAGGATTTTCAAAGAGTACAAAATTTTGTTTTCTGTTCACACGCACACACAATAGAATACAGGGATTGGAGTGGAAAAGAGATCTTACTTCCCATTTCCATGTCTCTGGTTTCTGCTATGAGGAGCTAATGGAGAAGAGAAGAAAGGTGGATAACAGATGTTATAGTCAAATACAGAGTTGGGGATGTGGGGAAGCTTCTTTCTGTACGAGTTTGTTGTCTTATGGGTGAAAAGTTGCATTGTTTTCAAGGACATAAATAACCTCAGTAATTGCAAATCACCGTACTATCACAATCTGCATTTTTACAAGTGATGCACATGGGTTACTTTTTGCATTCTTTTATTCAAAATTACCGTTCGACAGATTTGCAGTTTTTAATTTTTTTTTCTTCTTTAAAACCTGATAAGAGTTTTGGTTTTTTACACCGGTTTAAAAAAAATTTTGAACGTATGACAGCGTTTCAGTTTTTAAAAAAAAACTAAAAGCCAAAATTTGAAATTGCGTTTGATAGAACAGCTACTTTGAGGTTTTTTCTTTTTTGTGTTTTGGTTGATACATTCTTACATATTTGAACAAACATTAATAAAAAAATGTGTCAAAACTCAAGTATCAACAATAACAAGGCAAATATCCTACACCAGATAATTCATACAGATCGGGTACATACAAATCGATTACATACAATTCATAGCATATAATTGTATTTCGGAAAAAAATTGGCTGTTATCCCCGGTTAGAGGAATCTTCCTCATACCCCTTATATATCGACAATCAATTGTCTTTAAATATTTCTAGTAACTTTAATTTAGTGACGTTAAAAAATTGTTACACAGGCCCGCAAATTTTAGCAACCATCCCCTCCCCTCAGTAGTGATTTTACAAGAAAGCCAAATTTTGTTTCTTTGATTTTGTTACCAGAAAGGACTACGTCATCATGTCCCTCTATTGTGTTTCATCTTCTCTGTTCAGTCCCAAAGCGTCCAAACAAATTCGAAAAGGCTTTCATCAGAGCACAGCACAACCTTTTGCTTTTCATCTTAGGAATAACCATCTTTTATTTGCACCCTTCGTCACTGTGTAACTATGCAATCGCTCCCTTTGGTGAGTCAAAATTTTCCAAATCGAACAAGTTATTTACTGAATTAGTGGTTGAATTTTAGTCATGAGGAAACAGATCTGGGTTTGATATTCTTCTGATGAGTTCAATTTGTTAAAGATGACTGAAATTGAGAAAACTAAAAAAAGAGGAGAATACGGATACAGTGGTAAATCCGCTTAAGAAAGGAGATGGGGGCGGAGGAGGCGCCTGTTGGGCTGGAGCTGCTGAGCAAATGCGAAGAAAAGAGCAGCCCTAATTTTTTAGAGGGTTATATTATATAGTTGTCCAGAAAGAACCTTTTTTCCGGTTTTTAGAGAGGCTTATACCTCGACCTCATTAAAAGAGGGCATTTAAGACCCGTGAAAACCAATTTGCAAAACCAGTGGGACTACAAGATTTGGGTATCGTTTGAAATCACTTTCAATTTTAATTTTCTGTTCCAAAAAAAAAAAAATTAAATCAGTTTAATTTTTATTAATTACAAAATAATTTGGTATTTGATTATCCAATTATTATTTTAGTTTTTTTTTCTTTTTGGATGTTTGACTACCCAGTTTTTATTTTAAGTTTCTTTTTTGTGGTGGTTGCGGTGGTGGGGCGTGGCGGTGGCCGGCTGTGGGTCGCCGGCGGTGGCTGCCGCAGCGACAGGCGATGGCCGGCGGTGGGCGGTGGCTGTGGCGGTGGGAAGGTGGTGGTAGTGGTCTCAAAACAAAACCCAAAAAACTTAAATGAGAGTTTTCAAAAACAACCATGTTTTAAAAAAGTGAAGGAAAAACGAAAATTGTGTGCCAAATGCAATTTTTTTCTCCAATTTACAAAATTAGAGAAAAAAACTGAAACCGAAAAGGAAATCAAACAGAGGTACTGGTGTTTGGAAACTAGCTTAGTTTTAAAAACTCTTGTCAAATTTTAAAAACTAAAAATTTATCAATCTAAAAAATTGAAGTTTTCAAAATTTTGCAAATTGTGCCCAAAAAACTCAAAACAAAAATATATATCTATCTTAAAAGTATGATGTGTTTAAACATGTGTTCTAAACATTTTTTATCACTAAAATACCCTCCAAAATATTTCATAATACCAACTACCTGCCTGTTTTCAAAAAATAGAGCAACATCCACCTGTTCACGCCACCTCGAATAGCGGTGCCATATCGTCAAACAAAGAACGATGCTTCTCTTTCGCGAGGCTCTCTCCCTCCTCACACATACTCTGGCATCGCCTCAACAAGGACATCCTTAAACGGAGAATCCCACATCAAGTGATTCATGCTTTCTATACTTAAATTTCTTCCTAGAGGACTTCCTCCAACATTTTATCTGCATCATCTGCAGGTCAGTTTTTGCATTAACAGAATCCCATTTCACGACTCAATGAATGGAAATACTTTATTTTCCCTTTTGATTCTTCTGCAATTGCACATGATGTTCTTCCATGTCGTTTATATATGACGCATTTGATCACTCTACGCACATGAGATTGTAACCTTATCGCCATCGCCAGTCCCTCGATCAGCATAGCATATGATCATGATTTTCATATGCGCATATGTGTAAACGTACTTCAATCCATTAATTTCAATTCTACGAACATATATTCTGGTTTGTGTCTCCTACATATCTTTCCTTAATAAAAGGGCTTCATGTTGTCTTCCACTTTTACCATTGCATGCGAGGTGTTTGATAATATGCAATAGCACACTATTGTTACTTTGCACATTCTAATCACGGCACACATGTCTCAATTTTGTTCCAAATTGCCATATTGTGTTACCCAATCACAAAAAAATAGAAATGCAAGAAATGAAGTAGATAAACAGACTACGTATCTGCTTTTGAGAAGCATTGGGTGGAGAAAATAAAAGGGATTTTCTAATAAGTAAGTTTTCACGTGCATTGCACGTGAAGAGTTATCCAACTGATCTTCTCACCAGCACCACATATGTGTTGGTAGAATTTTGATTTTAAGAAGAAAGTCCCGTATGATTTCCAAGTCAAATTATGAAAATAAAGAAAACAAAAAAATTTCACTTGACAGACCATATGACACGAGATCGCTTAACCAATCCAACCTCATATATTGCAAAATGATATTCTCGTTGGGATATACTGTCAGTATAAAAGTTTATGAAACTTGGCCTGCAGTTGGACAATTACTCCCATACAGGCGACTTCTATGATGTTTGACAACACAGATTTGTGCACATATGTGAGTATGTTATTCTAAAAGTTGAATTACAAAACAAATCCACAACCAAAGCCATACTCTTTTTCAATAGCTCTAACTTTTTTTTATTTCATGAAACAAAAGTGTTTTTCAATCAACTCATTATCAAGAGAAAGATTTTATCCACCGGTCGCTCCTGCCTAATCTTAGACTACAACGATATGAATATGGTGCTCTACGCAATAGTTATATTGTAGAAAAGCTCCATTCTAGCATTTAGTAAGTTTGTTCAATACCATATGATCACAACATATTGTGATATCAGAATGAAAATCACTTCATGGTACAATTGCACACTATTGTTACTTTGCACATTCTAAGCACATCACATGTGTCTCGATTTTGTTTCAACTTGCCATATTGTGTTACCCAATCACAGACAAATAGAAATGCATAGAAATGAAGTAGATAGACTACATATCTGCTTTTTAGAACCATTGGGTGGAGACAATAGAAGAGATTTGCTAATTATCCTTGGTACATAGGATAGGCATAGAGGATTTAGAACCGTTTACGGGCTATCTTACCCAGTGCTTGCAAGGAACTTTGTTTTGACGTAAGAAGATGTCTTTGGGTGTTTAAAAGAATGCCTATTTTGGTGTGAATTCTTAGGCCAACGAAATGCCACTAAAGGGATGATGTGTAGTATGAAATGTAAACGAAACGGCATGGCAGGAACTGTGTTAAGAGTGGATCCTAATCGCATCAATATGTCAAAGCCACAAAACTCATGCTTTTCATGTCTTTAACATTCTTTCTTCCAGATCTTCATCAATGTCACTTGCTAAACGTACTTGGCTACTTTTAGAAGTTTTTCTCTTAGCACCCCTAATTTGCCCCCTCCATGCCATTTCCCATGTACTCCCTAAAAATGGTACATGTCATGATACATGTAGCAGTGTCCCATTAAATTTCCCATTTGGTTCAGGTTTTGATTGTAGCCACCCTGCCTTTGTCGGATACATAAAATAGAGTTCTGGGACTCTCAAATTCTCTACTGGCATTGGTGTTTACATTATTTCCTCAATAGACTACTCAGGCAACAGGCTTATTGTATCTGACCCCTTCATGTCAACTTGTGCTTCAATGCAGAACTCTGGAAGCATTAGGTTGGATCGTGCCAGCCCATTCAACCTAGTAGCAGAAGACATGTTTGTTTTACTTGGGGCCTCCTCTATATCTCTGGTGTTCGATGAGAACGAAGACTTGTGTGATACTAGGTCAGGTTTACACATCTGCTGAGGTTTGTATTATTGCAAAATGATAACAGGTATTGGGTTGGAACCGAATGCACCGATTTATAATTCTTGTGTTTATTATCCACCAAGAGGATTTAAGTACCATTTTCAAACTGTCTTACCTAGTGCTCAGGGAATTTTATAATTAGTCTTGGTTCTGAGGATTGACATATGAAGATTTCTTTAGGTGTTTGGCAAAATACCTATTTTAATGTGAAATTCTTAGGCTAAGAAAATTCCAATAAATGGGTGATGTTTAGTAGGGAATGGAGAAGATAGTAATGGCATGCCAAGAACTGTGTTAAGAGTGGATCCACATCGCATTAATATGATCAAAGGCTCAATACTCTTAGATGACAGTGATAAACGAAGGTGGATAGTGGAGATTGCGTTAGCTATAAGCTCTCACTATTGGGTTGTTACTATTCTATTCATAGGTATTAAAAGTCAAAAATTGGTTTGATTTGCAACCGGATGTAAGTTTTACCATCAAATCTGGAGTCAAGTGACTTGCACCATGAATTTCAGCCGTAAGAATTTATTACCTCTTCTCCATTAGTCAGTAAATCTCCAGTTCCATCCACCTTATTTGAATCTAAACTTTATCATTTTCATCGCACCTTGCCCGCCGATATTTTCTACCTACATACTTGTGATCATTAAAACATTGGTGTTGCTTAATCCAGAAAAGAGATAGTTACATTACCATACTTTTGTGATTTCTCTTAAAGTTGGTAACTAATGTTGTCATACTTGGTGATTATGAGATCAATATGGCTTTTAAGCACTGCGTATGGAAACAGTTTGCAACTTATATTATCAGTGATTAAGTGGTAGGTATATAGAGTATCATCTTGTAAAATATCTTATTAGCCAATGGTGAGTAGGGCTGAATTCTGGCACCATAGCTAGATACTTGTGGGACAGAGGTGGGAGCATCGGAGGGAACAAAATATTTTTAAACAATCTCCAATAAGGTCATGCTACGCTCAATCAGGCCCCGAATCTAGCAGACTGTGAATTGGTGTGGCGCATGACTTATATGACATGCGTAGATGACATGCTTATAAGCAATTCTTGTCAAAAGCAACATGTTATTTATTCCAAAAGCAATTCCTTCTTTGCATGCTTATATGACATGCTTCTGCCAATCAACATGTTACTCTGGCAAAACTTGTGTAATTGCAGCCTTTGTTTAATGGTTCAATAAGAAATTTGGAATGAAAAGATATTATAACGTATTATCTCTTAGTTTTGTAATTGCGAGAACCTTGTCCACTTGTTAGTGACGCCTATTTCAACGACTCCACAACCTAATTAAGGCCAAAAAAGAAACAAGGAGTACGAATTTGGTATTTTTTTACTCACCATATGTTAATAGATTTTTCAAATACCAACTTATTCTATTAGTATCTTTCAAAAACTTAGGTTCCATCTTTATGACAAATACCATGATTTTTTGAATTTTTTTTGTAATATCTCTTGAAAGGTAAAAAGCAATGGGAAAGAATTCAGGTAAAGGCCAATACTCAGATATGTTATGACTATAAACTTGAGTCATAGTGTATGGAACATGACCGCAAGAAAGAAAATACTGAAAATTGTTCTCTATGATGTTTGATATCAATTTGCAAATGCTATAATTCAATTGATTACTTTGGAGAATTATAGCTTACGTTAATGATATTGAAGTAATTTTGTTATTATATGCTGTCAATTCGACATATTTTCTAACACTTTTTGTGACTTGTCATGTGTTTCCAGTTGCAGTGGAAATTTGTGAGCTTGGTTGTTGGCAATTCTCTGTCACATATTAAGAATTGCAGGTGTTGAGCAGTTTCCTGTTGGATTGGTAATCACCCCTATTATATTATGTATATATATATATATATATATATATATATATATATATGGGGATCGATCCCCATCGACCGGTGGGAAATTTTTTTTTCCCACCCAATCGCTAGTATTACTAGCGATTGAAAAAAAAAAAAAAAAAGAAACCAGCTGATTGGGCCATTTCTGGCCAAAAAGGAGCCGCGATTGGCCTTGGGCCAATCGCATGACTCTCGCGCGATTGGCCCAAAGCCAATCGCCAGACTGTCAGGCGATTGGCTTTGGGCCAATCGTACGAGAGTCATGCGATTGGCCCAAGGCCAATCGCTGGAGTCTTTAACCCGGCAGTAACCCCCCCCCCCCCCCCCCCCCGTGGCCCCCACCTCTCTTCCCCCCCCCCCCACGTGTCCTTCTCCCTCCCTTGGCCCCCACCCCCCTTCGGCAGATTCCCCCACCCCCTCTCACCCAAATTTCCACCCCCGGCAGTAACCCCCCTCTCCCCCCCGTGGCCCCCACCCCTCTTCCCCCCCCCCCACGTGTCATTCTCCCTCCCTAGGCCCCCACCCCCCTTCGGCAGATTCCCCCCTCTTCCCCCTCCCAAAACCTCCTCCCATGGCTTGGCCCCCACCCCTCCCACGGCTCACTTTTCTGTCTATAAAAATCCTCTTCCCCCGAATTATTTCTTACACTCTCATCATTCTCCCTATCTCACCTACATAATCTCCACAACAATACGAGCGAAAAAAAGTTTACGCTAGAAGATCGGTGGATAACCGCTAGAAGAAGATCGGTGGATTTCTTCGTCATTTTTTTCAAGTCAAAACAAGTAAGTATTTTGAATTTTCTTATAATTCAATGTTAATTTAAATTGTTCATACGCTTAAATTGTTCTTACCATAGTCTAAATTGTTCTTACCATAGTCTAAAATTCGTGTTTAGGGCGTCAAAATTACGTTTTTACAAATCGGGGTATTACATTCGAAAGATTCGAAAATAGCGATTTTTTAGGGCGTCAAAATTATGATTTTTCACGAATTTATAAAAAATAGCTAGAGCTAGATTTTGCCAAAGTGCAAAAAAGAGACCCTAGTTTTTTGTAAAATATCTGTATCGGGTAAAAATTTCAGATTTTTCCAAAGACTGGAAAGGGGTTAACTGATACGCGCAACCTTGTAACTTCGCAGTGTAATTTAAAATATCAAGCTAGCGCGATTTCACGCGAAACTTTTTTGAGAACCCTAGGATGTTGGGAAGTTCCATTCCCCAGGAATTCGGGCCATTTCGAAGCCGGTAGCAATTTTTTGCCGAACAGGCTTTTAAGCGCTCGATCCGGACACCGGTTCGAGATTTTTTTACGAAAAATCCGTAAAATGCTTTTTAGATCAAGGATGAACTCAGCAACCTTAGAATAGCGTCTTAAAGCACTTTTGAGATTTTTCCCGATGCCAGGGGCATTTTGGTAATTTGTCGCCCGAGAGGGGTATTCTCATAATTTTACGCTGTCAACTTTTTCGAACGTCTTTTCAGTCCGTAAATGTAAGCAAACCACCTGAAAGGCTGATTTGAAGCCGATTCGCGGGGCGTTGGGGTCGCTAAAGGTGAAAACTTAATTAGACAGTTTTTCACAAATTTATAAAAAATAGCTAGAGCTTGATTTTGCGAAAGTACAAAACAGAGACCCTGGTTATTTCTAAAAGATACGCATCAGGTAACAATTTCAGATTTTTCCAAAGACTGGAAAGGGGTTAACTGATACGCGCAACCTTGTAACTTCGCAGTGTAATTTAAAATATCAAGCTAGCGCGATTTCGCGCGAAACTTTTTTGAGAACCCTAGGATGTTGGGAAGTTCCATTCCCCAGGAATTCGGGCCATTCCGAAGCCGGTAGCAATGTTTGGCCGAACGGGCTTTTAAGCGCTCGATCTAGACACCGGTTCGGGATTTTTTTACGAAAAATCCGTAAAATGCTTTCTAGATCAAGGATGAACTCAGAAACCTTAGAATAGCATCTTAAAGTACTTTTGAGATTTTTCCTGATGCCAGGGGCATTTTGGTAATTCGCCGCCCGAGAGGGGTATTTTTGTAATTTTACGCTGTCAACTTTTTCGAACGTCTTTTCAATCCGTAAATGTAAGCAAATCCTAGCGAAGGCTGGGAAGTTCCATTCCCCAGGAATTCGGGCCATTCCGAAGCTGGTAGCAATTTTTTGTCGAACGGCCTTTTAAGCGCTCGATCCGGACACCGGTTCGGGATTTTTTGACGAAAAATCCCTAAAATGCTTTCTAGATCAAGGATGAACTCAGCAACCTTAGAATAGCATCTTAAAGCACTTTTGAGATTTTTTCCCGATGCCAGGGGTATTTTGGTAATTCGCCGCCCGAGAGGGGTATTTTCGTAATTTTACGCTATCAACTTTTTCGAACGACTTTTCAGTCCAGAAATGTAAGCACAGCACCTGAAAGGCTGATTTGAAGCCGATTCGCGGGGCGTTGGGGTCCTAATGAACCCCGGGCCATTTCGGTAATTTGCCGCTCATCGGGGGCTATTTTCCTAATTTTACATTTTACGAATTTCCCGAATGACTTTTAGTTCAGGAAAGGGTGTGAGACACCTGAAAAGTTATTTTAAAGTTGTGAATTAGATAAAGCTTGTTGGGGCGATGACTGAAAAAACTATTCAGCTTTTCTGATGGCAGGGGGCATTTTGGTAATTCGCATTTCCGAGAGGGGTATTTTCGTTACTTTGCCCCTTTCAGTTTTTCAAATGACTGCTTCGTCCAGAAATGTAAGCAAAGCACCTGAAAGGTTGTTTCGAAGCTGATTTGGGGCGTTAGGGTGATAATGAACCCCCGGGGGCATTTCGGTAATTTACCGCTCATCGGGGGCTATTTTGGTAATTTTACATTATACAAAATTTCCAACAATTACACTGCAAATAAATTTTATTCTTCTTTTATTTAATTCTATGACTTGTTGAGAATGATATAATTTTTATTTTTTAGATTTCAGTATAAATATGGATGCAACTGGAGGAAGCAATTTCTGTGAAGGTTCTGATCCACCTTACTTGGATCAAGTTTTTCAAACAATGGACGAAGTCGAAGCATACTACAGTGCATATTCGAAAACGATGGGTTTCAGTATTAGAACTAAGACGACTAGAAAACGGGTGAATACCGATCAAATTGGTGCAAGGTTATTTGAGTGTCATAGAGGAGCACCGCATGTACCCCCGGTCGTTCAGATCAGTGACGAAGGGACAACAAGACAAAGAAAACGCGACACATTTCCGGGTACCGGCTGCAAGGCCCATGTGTATGCAGTACACCGGAAAAAAGAAAACCATTGGGTTGTGACGGGAGTGGAGTTGAGTCATCAGTTGATGACTCCCAGTAAGATTGGTCAAATTCATCAACACCGAGAAATTAGCGCGGCACACAGACAACTGATTTTTACAATGGCCGGGGCTAAAATTCCACCTTCTAAGATGATGGGGTTTTCTCAAGCCAGGCTGAGGGGATTGACAAGTTGAGTTTCAACGACGTAGACCTTCGAAATGAACTTCGTGCTCAGAAGAGAGAGTCTTTCGGTAGGAATGATGCTCAAGCTACACTTGATCTCTTCAGGTGCCTTCAGAGTGAGAATTCTGGATTTTTCTACAGTATCAAACTCGATGATGAGAACCGCATTAGTACTATATTTTGGGCGGACCCCCGTTCTATAGCTGCTTACCAAAATTTTGGGGATGTTGTGACGTTTGACACCACATACCGCACCAATAAGTACTCTAGGGTTTACTTACATTTACGGACTGGAAAGACGTTCGAAAAAGTTGACAGCGTAAAATTACGAAAATACCCCTCTTGGGCGACGAATTACCAAAATGCCCCTGGTATCGGGAAAAATCTCAAAAGTGCTTTAAGATGCTATTCTAAGGTTGCTGAGTTCATCCTTGATCTAGAAAGCACTTTAGGGATTTTTCGTAAAAAAATCCCGAACCGGTGTCCGGATTGAGCGCTTAAAAGCCCGTTCGGCAAAAAATTGCTACCGGCTTCAGAATGGCCCGAATTCGTGGGGAATGGAACTTCCCATCCTCGCTAGGGTTTGCTTACATTTACGGACTGGAAAGACGTTCGAAAAAGTTGACATCGTAAAATTACGAAAATACCCCTCTCGGGCGGCGAATTACCAAAATGCCCCTGGCATCGGGAAAAATCTCAAAAGTGCTTTAAGATGCTATTCTAAGGTTGCTGAGTTCATCCTTGATCTAGAAAGCACTTTAGGGATTTTTCGTCAAAAATCCCGAACCGGTGTCCAGGTCGAGCGCTTAAAAGGCCGTTCGGCAAAAAATTGCTACCGGCTTCGGAATGGCCCGAATTCCTGGGGAATGGAACTTCCCAGCCTTCTCTAGGGTTTACTTACATTTACGGACTGAAAAGACGTTCGAAAAAGTTGACAGCGTAAAATTACGAAAATACCCCTCTCAGGCGGCGAATTACCAAAATGCCCCTGGCATCAGGAAAAATCTCAAAAGTACTTTAAGATGCTATTCTAAGGTTTCTGAGTTCATCCTTGATCTAGAAAGCATTTTACGGATTTTTCGTTAAAAAATCCCGAACCGGTGTCCAGATCGAGCGCTTAAAAGCCCGTTCGGCAAAAAATTGCTACCGGCTTCGGAATGGCCCGAATTCCTGGGGAATGGAACTTCCCAACATCCTAGGGTTCTCAAAAAAGTTTCGCGCGAAATCGCGCTAGCTTGATATTTTAAATTACACTGCGAAGTTACAAGGTTGCGCGTATCAGTTAACCCCTTTCCAGTCTTTGGAAAAATCTGAAATTTTTACCTGATACGTATCTTTTAGAAATAACCAGGGTCTCTGTTTTGCACTTTTGCAAAATCGAGCTCTAGCTATTTTTTATAAATTTATGAAAAGCTGTCTAATTAAGTTTTCACCTTTAGCGACCCCAACGCCCCGCGAATCGGCTTCAAATCAGCCTTTCAGGTGGTTTGCTTACATTTACGGACTGAAAAGACGTTCGAAAAAGTTGACAGCGTAAAATTACGAGAATACCCCTCTCGGGCGGCGAATTACCAAAATGCCCCCTGGCATCGGGAAAAATCTCAAAAGTGCTTTAAGACACTATTCTAAGGTTGCTGAGTTCATCCTTGATCTAAAAAGCATTTTACGGATTTTTCGTAAAAAAATCCCGAACCGGTGTCCGGATCGAGGGCTTAAAAGCCCGTTCGGCAAAAAATTGCTACCGGCTTCGGAATGGCCCGAATTCCTGGGGAATGGAACTTCCCAACATCCTAGGGTTCTCAAAAAAGTTTCGCGTGAAATCGCGCTAGCTTGATATTTTAAATTACACTGCGAAGTTACAAGGTTGCGCGTATCAGTTAACCCCTTTCCAGTCTTTGGAAAAATCTGAACTTTTTACCTGATACAGATATTTTAAAAATAACTAGGGTCTCTTTTTTTCACTTTGGCAAAATCTAGCTCTAGCTATTTTTTATAAATTCGTGAAAAATCATAATTTTGACGCCTTAAAAAATCGCTATTTTCGAATCTTTCGAATGTAATACCCCGATTTGTAAAAACGTAATTTTGACGCCCTAAACACGAATTTTAGACTATGGTAGGAACAATTTAAGCGTAAGAACAATTTAAATTAACATTGAATTATAAGAAAATTCAAAATACTTACTTGTTTTGACTTGAAAAAAATGACGAAGAAATCCACCGATCTTCTTCTAGCGGTTATCCACCGATCTTCTAGCGTAAAATTTTTTTCGCTCGTATTGTTGTGGAGATTATGTAGGTGAGATAGGGAGAATGATGAGAGTGTAAGAAATAATTCGGGGGAAGAGGGTTTTTATAGAAGGAAAAGTGCGCGGGGGGGGGGGGGGGGAAACTAATGTCCTGCCATGTGTCGAAGAGGGGTGGGGGCCAAGCCATGGGAGGAGGTTTTGGGAGGGGGAAAGAGGGGGAATCTGCCGAAGGGGGGTGGGGGCCTAGGGAGGGAGAATGACACGCGGGGGGGGGGGGGGGAGGGGT
The DNA here is from genome assembly GCA_033065855.1 of Escallonia rubra. NCBI lineage: Eukaryota > Viridiplantae > Streptophyta > Magnoliopsida > Escalloniales > Escalloniaceae > Escallonia > Escallonia rubra. The sequence goes on along the minus strand of JAVXUO010001102.1, from coordinate 155,227 downwards.
AGGGGCCACGGGGGGGAGAGGGGGGTTACTGCCGAGGGTGGAAATTCGGGTGAGAGGGGGTGGGGGCCCAGGGGGGGGAATCTGCCGAAGGGGGGTGGGGGCCAAGGGAGGGAGAAGGACACGTGGGGGGGGGGGGAAGAGAGGTGGGGGCCACGGGGGGGGGGGGGGGAGGGGGGTTACTGCCGGGTTAAAGACTCCAGCGATTGGCCTTGGGCCAATCGCATGACTCTCGCGCGATTGGCCTTGGGCCAATCGCATGACTCTCGCGCGATTGGCTCAAAGCCAATCGCCTGAGAGTCTGGCGATTGGCTTTGAGCCAATCGCGCGAGAGTCATGCAATTGGCCCAAGGCCAATCGCTGGACAGTCTGGCGATTGGCTTTGGGCCAATCGCGCGAGAGTCATGCGATTGGCCCAAGGCCAATTGCGGCTCCTTTTTGGCCAGAAATGGCCCAATCAGCTGGTTTCTTTTTTTTTTTTGCAATCGCTAGTAATACTAGCGATTGGGTGGGAAAAAAAAAATTCCCACCGGTCGATGGGTATATATATATATATATATATATATATATATATATATATATATATATATATATATATATACCGCTGCTTAAGAAGTTAACTAGAACAAAATATGCCACTCATGTTTTCACCTTCCAGGCTGCTTCACCCATCTTCTGTATTCTAAGTAGAATTTTACATTACAAGAATATTAATGTTGCTTATCTTAATAATAGATAGATATGAAAATAAAAATAGCATGTCAGATGTATTGTTTCATGCCTTCACTTGGACAGAAATCTGACTGCGCTTTTCTTTGTGTTAAGATAATATATTTCCAAGTTGTTACGTTTCCTAAAGATAATATCTTTTCAACTTTGACTAAGCAAGCTCTTTAAAACTAATACGTTGTTGCATGTTTGGACACAGCTGCGGAGAAGAACGCAATGGTATGTGGCGTGGTAGACTCTCTTCTAATGTAGCATTTCGTTATCTGATTTTAAAAAACTGAGAAATTTCTTTAAATGATTATATGTAGTTGTAGGAGAGCTGGAGAAAACCATGACCTGGTGTATTTTCTAAGGTTGGTACATATAATGTTATGATTCCTCACTTTAATTGTTAACCTTCCTTATAATTCTCACTCTGCTTGCACAAAGCATCTATTTACATAGAATACTTACAACTGACAATTCATAATTATTGTTGTCCTTAATGGACTATGCTCCCCTGATTATATCAATTACAAGGTTACCTCCCTGAGGCAATGTATGCTATGAGATAGTAATTTGAACGTACATAGAAAATAGCTTATATTTGCGTGGAAATAGCCTTTAATGCAGATTTTAAGGAGCATCGCTCTGACTTTGCTGCCATAAGCTTGCCCCCTTTTGCGATGGGGAGGGAGGAGTGAACAAACATATGGCATTCACTGATGGTTTTGGAGACCCTGAAAAGTAACAACACCGCATAAAGTTATCATTGCCAATTAGAAAAAAGTTTTGACAAACATTTACTCCTGAATGAATAGCTAGCTCGAAAAGAACTCTCACCTGACATGTCAGAGTGAACAAAATGTCGGACCATTTAGTTCCCTTTGTCATTGTCAGTCCCAATGGGAATTAAGTGGTCTAAAATCCTAGATTATTTTTGGATGTTGGCCCACTAATAAGATATGCCATGTATTATATGTTGTCGAGTGTAAGTTACCTATTGAACTAGATTCCAATAGTAAATGAATTTCTGGATGTTTTCCCAGTAGACCTTCCAGGTTTACTGCTAGACCGAGTCATTGAGTTTAGTATCGATCTGGTTCCTAGAACCAGTCCTATATCGAAAGCCCCTTATAGGTTGGCACCATCGAATATGGTTGAGTTAAAGACACAACCGGAAGAATTGTTAAATTTGGGTTTCATTCGTCCTAGTGTGTCATCTTGGGGAGTTCCAGTGTTGTTTGTAAGGAAGAAAGACAGAACAATAAGGCTTTGCATTGACTATCGCAAGTTAAACAAGGTAACCGTTAGGAATAAATATCCCTTATCTCGCATAGACAACCTTTTTGATCAGTTAAAGGTTGCAAAAATATTTTCCAAAAATTAAGTTTTGGTCTGGATACCATTAGTTGAAAATAAATGAGGATGATGTAGCAAAAATTGCTTTCAGCGCCAGATATGGACATTATGAGTTCTAATAATGCCATTTGGATTGGCTAATCCCCCTGCCTCGTTCGTGAATTTGATGAATAGAACGTTTTGGAGATATTTAGATTGTTGTGTCATTGTGTTCATTGATGACATTTTGGTCTATTCCAAAAGAAAGGAATAGCATGCTCGGTATTTGAGGCAAATATTGCAAATTCTCCAAGAACATAAGTTATATGCCAAACTCAAAAAGTGTGAGTTATTGCCGGAGAAAGTACAGTGTTTGGGACATACAGTGTCAAGTGATGGCATACTGGTAGGCACATGAAAGGTGGAAACGGTTTCAAATTAGGAACGTCCGACTTTGGTGTTTGACATTCGGAGTTTCCTAGGCTTGGCAGGATACTATTGGAGATTTATCAAGGACTTCTCTAAAATAGCGTCCCCATTGACGAATCTAACAAAAAAGAATGTGAAATTTAACTGGACGGAGAAGTGTGAAAACAGTTTTCAAGAACTGAAAAGAAGGTTGGTGACGGCGCCTGTTCTTACGTTACCGTCAGGTTGTGTACTTATGCAACGTGGCAAAGTAATTGCATATGCCTCCAGACAGTTGAGAAACCATGAGAGGAACTCCGCAACACATGATTTAGAGTTGGCAGCAGTGGTGTTTGCCCTAAAAAGATAGTGACATAACTTGTATGGGGTTACATCTGAAATATATATTGACCATAAGAGTTTGAAGTATATCTTTACCTAAAAGGAACTTAATATGAGACAAAAGAGATGGTTGGAACTCCTTATGGACTATGATTGTACTATAAAATATCACCTAAGAAAAGCTAACATGATGGCAGATGCATTAAACAAAAAGCGAACAGGGAACCTAACTGTGATGATCACCACAAAAAAGGCCATCATTGAAGATTTGGACAAACTCAAAATTAAAGTTCGAGTCAGAGGAGAAGAATAGTAACCTATTCCATTTAGAAATCAGACCGACGTTTTATGATCGGATTAAGGAAGCTCAAGGTCAAGATGAAAAAAATACATGAAATCCAACAAAGTTTTGAGAGGAATAAGAAAGAGAAATTTGATTGTGATAAGGAGGGCATTTACAAGTATGAGGGTCGGGTATATGTGCCGCCTGGCGGCGAATTGAGAAAAGAGATTATGAAAGACGCACATAACTCTAAATACTAGATCCACCCTAGGGAAACAAAAATGCATCGTGATCTATGACAAAATTTTTGGTGGCTTGGTATGGAAAGATATATTAGGGTTTGTATCCCAGTGTTTGACCTACCAACAGGTGAAAGTGGACCATAAGAGGATTGCCGGACAGTTGCAACCACTCTTTGTACCTAAGTGGAAATGGGAGCACGTTAAAATTGATTTTGTGTTAGGACTACCACGAACAACTAGTAAATACACGCCTATCTAGGTGGTAGTGGAGACGTTGACTAAGACTGCTCGTTATGCAGTGCGAGTAACTATTGTGTCCGATAGAGACACAAGGTTCACGTCGAGATTTTGAAAAAGTTTTCAAGAAGAAATGGGAACGAAGTTAACCATAAGTACGGTCTTTCACCCTCAGACGGATGGCCAATCTAAACGTACCATACATATATTAGAGGATATGTTAAAAGCGTGCATTATTGATTTTGGCGGAGCATGGGATGAGAAGTTGCCTTTAATCGAATTCTTTTACAACAATAGTTATCAAACGAGCATTGAAATGGCTCCTTATGAAGCATTGTATTGCAGAAGATGTCGCACGCCTATATGTTGGGATAGAGTAGGGGAACAAAGACTGTCACGCACGGAACTGTGCAAGGAAACAGAAGACAAGGTGAAGGTGGTCCAAGAGAGAATTCGTACGGGACAAAGTCGACAGAAAAGCTATGCAGATAAGAGGCGTAAAATGGTAGAGTTTGAAGTAGGTGACTTAGTGTTTTAACGGTATCACCGTGGAAGGGAATCATGCTAGTCGGGAAGCAGGGAAAGTTAAGTCTGAGGTTCATTGGACCGTTTAAAATTCTGTCTAGAGTTTAGACGGTGGCATGCAAGCTCGATCTACCACCAGAATTGAGCCAATTGTGTAACGTGTCTCACGTTTCAATGGTCAAAAGCATGTTCCTGACCTACGCGTGTGATCCAGTTAAAACCAATTGAAATTCGAGATAATCTATCATACCAGGTTGTACCAATAGAAGTGGTTGATAGAAAGAACATGTATTACATTCTAAGGTAATACCAGTGGTCAAAGTCATCTGGAGAAATCATGCGGAAGAAGAAGCCACTTGGGAACTCGAGGTGTTAATACGGCAGAGATATCCGAATCTATTTGCAGAATGAGGTTTGTCTCTAATTCGAGGACGAAATTTATTTAAGGGGGATGATGTAAAACCCTGAAAATGCCTTAAATTAATCTAACTGTGAATTAGATTAATTGAGAGGGGTTATTTTTATTAGTAGCACTATTATAGTGATAATCAAGGATTAGGGATTTAAATGAGGGGTTAGTTTGGCCTTGGGGCCAAAATGCAATTTTACAAAAAATAGTGGGGTCAAAATGCAATTATGAAAAGTTGGGGGCAAATTATAATTTGGGTGAACTTGTGATTATTGGCATGGGAGGTGTCGTGTGGGACGGAAAATTCAACGATTGTTGGGCACATCCTACTTAGGAACGAAATGACTAACATATTGAAAATATAAAATAAATTTGAAACTTAGGAGAATTAAAGAGGAAGAGAAGGAGAAAGAAAAGAAAAAGGAAAGAAATAGAGAAAACAGAGGAAGAAAAAGTGAAAGAAGTAGAAGGAGAAAGAGAAAAGAGGAAGAAGAGAAAAAAAAAATTCAAAAGCCCAAAACAAAGGGTAACCTCTCTCTATTGATTTCTAAGGATTTTTTGTGTGTGTTGTGTGTGTTCCCTGTAGGTGCGGCCTGCTGTGTGAGTGTGATGTGGTTTGTTGGGCTGTGATGGTGTAAGGGTAGTGAGGTGGTGTCTGTTTATTGCTGTGTGGGAGAATCGGTCCACTGCAGCAGTGGTGCAATGTCCTGTGGGTGGGGCTGTGAGTGTGTTGTGTGTGGACTGGGTGTGCGTAGGTGAGCACACTGCTGCTACGACAACAGTGTTGCTGTGTATGTGGCCGCAAGGGCGGATCCAAGAAGTTCAATCGGGAGATCAAAAAAGGTCATAAAAAAATTGACGATTAACATAAGAGAATTCACGTCATTATTAAATACGTTAAGTGTAAAATAGATTGCTCAATTTGACTACTAATCATATAATTTTACTATTCATAGTAATTTATTTAAGTTACTAAAATTAGTCAACGACAATTACTAATTGTATTGAAGACAATAGTCACATATAATTTAATTTACTATAATGATATTTTTATAAATATTTTTAAATACGATTATCTATTATTCAAAAAATTAAAAAAGAAATTTTCAAAATTTTGGGGGGTGCCATGGCCCCCCCTGGTCATGGGGTGGCTCCGCCACTATTTGTGGGGATGAGATGATGGTGGAAAAGGGGTAGGTAGAGGGCTTGAGTGGTGGTGTATACGTGGGAAAGAGGGAAAGGGATGTGTAGTGTTTGAAATTAGGTAAAGTGTTGTTTGTGTGACTAAAAATAAAAGGGGAAGGGGGACGGGAAGAGCAGCAGCAGCAGGCTGCTGCTGTGATGGGTGTGTGTGCAGGTGGGATTATGAAAAATATGTGTGTGTTGTGTAGGTATAGGTGAGGGTAATGGAGATTAAGGTGTTTTATGGGTGTGAAATTAGGTGGGTGAGGGGTGAATTTCATGAGTGTGAGGGAGTGGGGCCTTAGCAGTGGGAGGAAGAAGAAGATGTGGGTGTGTGAAGGTGACTTACCATGTGTGTGTTTGATCCAAAATTCAATGAATAGTGACCGTAATCGTCGCTAAAAGTAGCTAGATTTTATAGAGTCCATTGTTGAAAATTTTAAAAATAGTTCAAGGTAGATTTGGACAAAGTACAAAAAAGAGACTAGTTATTTTTATGAAATCTATATCATGGAAATATTTTAGATTTTTTCGAAGTCAGGAAGGGGGTTACCTGACACTATTATTGTGAAACTTTGCGGTGAGTTTAAAAATAGCAAACTAATGAAGTTTCGCGTAAAAGTTTTGTGAGGACCTTAAAATGGTGAGATACTTCAATATCTGAAGTTTCGGAACTTTTCAGAGCCGATAGGTATTTATTGATTTTGGGATTTTTTATGGGGGCAATGGCCGCAAGGTGGCGTTTTGGTAATTTTACATAAGTTTGGGGGGTGTTTTCGTAATTTTTCCTATAAAAATTTTCGAAGAACGTTTTGGTCAAGGAATGAATGTAAGACATCTGAAAAGTTATTTTGAAGCGCTTTTGGGGTGTTGGGGGTGGTGACGACCACTAGGGGGCACTTTGGTAATTTACCGTGTCGACACTAAATTTTCGGGGAATGCATGTAAGTAAGCGTTCTGAATGACGGAAAGCGAGGAATGGGGTTGATATGCCTAAATGAAGGAGTATTAATACTAATGCGTCAATAAGGCTATGTTAAAGATCCGGCTGTCTGGTCAGGATAACTGTCGTTGTAAGACATTATAAACAATTGATAGAGAATAAGTAAAATAAATTGCGTATTTATGTTTGAATAGTGCCTAACGAGCAAGGTCTTATTTGATTAGGTGACCCCGCTCGTTGTGATCTGAGGTTACTTGGCACGTCGGCTAAAAGCCAATCAGGTAAGAATAACGTGGTTCCTTATATGCTATGATTTGCTTTGCTTAGCATACATGTCGTTGATAGTGTTGTTGTATTGTAAATGTTGTGTGGTTGATATGAGATGTCGGTGGTTGTTGTGCCGATGTCTCTCTTAGTTAGGGATTTTGTTAAGGACTTGCAATTACTTTTCTCCCTGGTCCGCTCTGTGAATAATGTTGGCGTGAACTCCAATTGTGGTGTTGAACACCGGCCAGTTTTGTGACCCAAATTTTTTGCTTGAGTTATTGATTGATTGAGGACATAAGGTGAAATCATTTCCCTTAGGTTGTCCAGTTGGCATAGCTTGTAGTTTGGTGGTAGTATGGTTGGGGACGAACCCTCTTCATGAGTTCCCTTCTTATGATAGCGTCTCTTTTAAATACCTGAGACTGAGATGAACATCTCGTAATGCGGGACATTATATGAAAGGATGGCCTGTGAAATATGATCACTGGTAAAAATGATGTATGGCACGCGAGCCGAGTCTAATCAGTCAGGTCTGAGTCTGCATTGCACTTGACATTATCTTGAAGTTAACGATTTTAATGGTTTGTATTTAAGTGATGTTTAATTTGGTTGTTACTATTTAATATTCACTTGCATAGCTTGTCAGTCAGTTAGTGCGGTTCATAAAAAAAATGTGGAAATGATGTTATTATGTTGGGCCTTAAAGCCGCTCAGTCTGACAAAAAAAAAAAAGATATCGCTTGGTCATTAGGTTGATGTTGTGCTAATTATTGAACTCTTGATTATTGATATCGTTGGGTTGATTATTATTTTTCCCGAGGCTGTCGTAGCGTTTGTGCATATTAATACTCGTGTTATCTTTACTAGGTAATTTACGCTCATTCCTTATCTGTGTTGTTTCAGGTGATAGGGTCGAACTGGGTGAGACGTTGAGGAAAGGGAAGAAGAAGTTGGTTTGATTTATAAAAAGAGAAGTAAGCCGATGTCAACCGTATTTTGGGATCTAGGTGTTCTATTTTAAAACTTCCGATATGTGTATGTTGAACGTCGTAGTGAATTTTTTTTGTAAGGATGACCTTTTGAAACTTTATGTCCAACAGAATTATGTTGCATTTATGATCGACAACTTACCTCGGTAACATCACTTGGGCTGAGGGGTGTTGCAAGCATTGAGTGAGATTTCACCAAACTCGTGACTGAAAAAGGGGCTAAAATTGACTGCCTTCCTGAAAATCTAAATCCGATCTCTGCCGTTCAGATTCAACGTCTATGATCATACCCATGCTAACCAGAATTCAGGTTGATGAGACTAGTTTGACCTTCCTATGAACGCCTTCAATACAAATGTAAGTTTCACTAACTATAGCAGATTTTTCGGCTTTCTGAAATCATTTTCTCCCACTCTCCTTTTTCTGGAAGAAAAGGTAATATATGTCACCTAGCTTCTCAAAGAAGCTATTTGAAAATGCCATATATATATCCTAATAATTGACATACATTTGGACTAAGAACCCAAATGAGTTGTTAGTTGTTACAACATTTTTTTAGGGGCATCTCAAATATAGGAGGGAAACCCAACAGGCAAGCCGCATGGATTGCCAAATTGAGCGCTACTTGATTGGAAATAGTGGAGACAATTAAGGCTCCATTTGCTAACGTTTATTTTTTCAGTTTTTTCTCCAGTTTTGTAAACTGGAGAAAATAAACACGTTTGACACATAATTTTCGTTTTTTTTTCTTTAGTTTTGAAAATCAGTTTTTAAAATAATGTTGTTTTTGAAAACCCCAAAAAAGAAGTTTTCGGTTTTCAGTTTTAATTTTGAGACCACCATCACCCTCCCACCGCCGGCCGTCGGCAGCAACAGCCACCGCCGACAACCGGCATCGTCCTCCAGCGACCGGCCACCGCCACACTCCACCACGGCCACCGCAAACAACCACCAAAGAAAAAAGTCAAAATAAAAACTGGATAATGAAATAAAAAAAATTAAACTGGTTTTTGTTTTTTTGAAAACTGAAAATCAAAACTGAAAGTATTACCAAAAGCTACCTAAGTCCGCCCAATAGCTAGGTTCTGCAGGAGAAGCTAAAGAAGAAGTTCCCAGCATTGTACTACTCAAACTTTATATACAGCAGGAATGAAGAAAGAATGGTTTGCAGCAAGAAAAAGAGAAGCTAAAACAGTTCGAACTAAATTCAAGAAAACTGTAAAAGGAGGACTTTATTTTTTTTTTTGGTGCAAAAAAGGAGGACTTTATTGCCTAAGCAATGTTGAACTGATCATATTTAATTATTTGATATGCATGCTTTGTACACGATATTTAATTATTTTTCCGCAAGATCATAGTCCAAAATCTTACTGGAAATGACTGCTGCAAGTTCTGCCGTGAAGCTGGAATTTCTCGTCAAGGTAGAAGCCATCTGTTCGACCAAAAACTGTTGGAGTGATGGCACCTTAACTTCTGCAACGGATCTCTTTGCGCAGTTCCTTAATCCAGTTTCCACCAAATCAAGGCCTATGGTTGGACAAAAAGGAAGGGAATTTGAGCCAGGAACCAATACTTGGCTCAACCCGAATGAGCCCTGGGCTGGAGAACTGTTACTGTGATGATGCTCCCCTTCATAAGTAGCTACTAGGATGGAAGGATCTTCAACACTTCTTTGCACCTAAGGATGGAAAATGCGCATACAGAATTACTCTTTAACTTTATACTGCTAGCTTTAGAACTTAAAGAGTTGGTCCCGATCAATTAAATTTGTTGCCTAAAACTGTATCAGAGACATCCTTTAGCGTCAAACAAATTGCAGAAATGCACAAAAGAATAGTTGCTTCCTCCAGGCACTCTTATCACCCTGAAAATGATTATTCGATTTCAATCTGAAATGTTCCGAGTGTCGCCATAAAACTCTTATCATAGAGAAGCGCTTACTCGGGGGTAGCCGTGACATTTATTCTAACATCGATATGCTTTTTCGATAAGAAGTTCCGGTGGGATATATAACTTTAAATTGGACCCCTACAATAAATATATAGCCGTATGTGTCTCCCCAAATCCACTGACGGTCATGGTGTATGAATGGTATGATTCGTTTCTAAGACGATACTCATAGTTATCATGCATGATAATTGTTAAATAGTTTATCATGATTAACCCCCCCGTTTCTTTCCAGAGAGAAATATTTGCTAGTTCTGGCGCACCTTCTTTTTGACTGGGCAGGTTGGGGAATAAGAGCACTTATAGTAAGCTCTAGGAGATGGGTTATCTCTAGTGACCTTTTGTCCATACTTCCTCCACTGGTATCCATCCTTCACTACCTGTAAAGCACACCAAAGCATGCAATCAATAGAATTTTCAGTACTTTGAGGCCTGCCCCTTGTTGATTAGAGAGATTGTTCGCAATGGTTTTCCTTACTAGAAAGGTAATATTTGTAGTTGATGTTAACGATTTCATACTACATGTACTCTTAGCGAAACTTCCTTTGGGTAGCAATTCAGTTGCAACAAAAGTGCTGTAGCCAGAAATGTGGCCGACATTTTTCCTTTCCTCACTGACTGGAGCTAAAATGAACCGGGTTATGTCAGAACTTACAAGGCTTTTTTCGAACGGATCAGCACGTATATATATCGTTGAAACGTTTGCCTTGGTTTCCTTTGCCCTCTTGGATGAACCTTCATCACTGCAGCAGTTGTCAGTATTTCCATATATTCCAGTAACATGGAGATAATCGTCGCCTCGTGCTTTTCTCTTCTTCGGGCTAGAGAGTTCGCTTTCTGAGTTGCTCTGCATTAGTTTTGCCAACTGGCTACGCACGGCACTGTAATTCTCGCAGAGAATGGACAGCATTTCGGTTAGTTGTTTGTTTTCGGAACTCATCCTATTTAGCTCCTCAATCAATAGGTCAGGCTGCTTAGAGAGAGAACACCATATAGTCAGAATTTCCTGAATTTAAAAGATAATACTTGGGCTTCCGAAAGACTGGTCATCAATTTCATAAGTTTTCGTCAAAAAGGTAACCAGATTGCAGAATGTCATGGTGATTTATTTATATGCCTTTCATCTTTACTTTTTTTTTTTTTTATGGGGAAGTTTACATATATATTGGGCACTAATCTTCCGCTATTTGCAGGCAAAATTGGAAGAACGCAGCTAGTGAACGGTGATGTGCAAGTAGTCATGATATACCAGAGTACGTAAAACATGTAATCGAGTGACTACTTTTGCTTGAAGGTGTCTTTAGAGTGACCCCTAAATGATATGCATCCTAACCAAATGCCCAGAAAAGCAATGCAAATGTAGAAAGAAGATGGGGATGCGCGGCGTCGGGCGCGCCTCCTGAAAGCAAAGCGGAAGAAGGAAGCCTATACAACACCAAAGCCCAACGAACCTCTTGTCTCACTGTGGGTTTGCCTTCATCACCAAAAAAATCACCTCGGAGCTGTGTCTTGGGGTATTCATCAAGTCTGTGTGAAGGATTAACATTAAGGTCAATGTTAAAAGGTGTGTCTCCAATGAAACAGTCCATTTTGGGTAACTGATAATAGAACAAAAAGCTACACAGTGTGATGCTTTTTCGGCATAATAAAACCGGTTGGTCAAGGGAATGCGAGATGGAAAACCAAAAGGTGACATACTTATAGGGACAGAGAATGCGAGAGAGAGAGAGAGAGAGAGGGAGTCTTGGTCTTCCGGGTTTGGTACATGTGGAAAGTGCCACGAAACAGAGGCCGAAGATTGAGACAGAAAATCATAAAGAGAATTAAAGCTCTTGACGACGCGTCCAATTTTCAATTGACTTTGTGAGGGAGGTTAAGAAAGTCTTCCACTTGAATAGATGTGAACTTCAATTGATTCGAACATCAGGGCCCAGCAATAACGTGGAAAGGCATGATACTGTACGTTAGAAGCTTCGGGTATGATTACCATTTGTTTTTTATATTTTGACCCCAAAGCAATTGTCTTGTGGACTTTCCAATGTCCATGTCACGTCACAGTGAACCCCTACATTTAGTTAAGGGCAAATTATACCTATATCCCTGAGGTTAGGGGGTAATTACAGGTAAGGACAATAGTTTGGACAAATTATACTTATATCCGTTGACCAAACGGAACCCTAAAAATCCTAACGGTTTTGATGAAAAGACTATATTGCCCCTAAGTTGGAACCTTATTTTTTTCTAATGCCATTACTTCATTAAAAAAAAGAAAAGAAAGAACTTTACTTTACTCTTAACCCCCCCCCCCCCTCCCCGACCCCTCACCCCCAACCCCCGCCCACACCATCTGTATCCCCCTTCCCCGTCACCCACCCCGTCTTCCTCCCCTTCCCCGGCGCCCACCCACCCCGTCTTCCTTCCCTTCCCCAGTGCCGCAAATTTGCAAATTAGGGTTTCAACAAAATCCTAATTTGCAAATTAGGGTTTCAACAAATCCTAATTGTAACTTTAAATTAAGGCTTGAAATTTTAATTTTTAAAAAATATTCAGTATATACAGTACAAGGGGTAGTATCGTCATTTTAAAAATACATATTGATGACATCATACAAAAAGTATAATTTTTGGACGGAACCCTGACGGATGGACACGGCTGATACATTTTAAAAGTGTTTGGTCACGGTATGTTACATTTTAAAACTTAATGTCCTTGACTGTAATTATACCCTAACCTCAGGGATATAGGTGTAATTTATCCTTTAGTTAAATATCTATGACAAAGCGCTTGTCTTTTTTAATTTTTTTAATTTTTTTTGAAAAAAGATTAGAAATACATATCATAGGGTTGTTACATAACACAAACATTCCTGGTTTACGAGTTTTCGTGGCAACAATATAAATAAGTTAGAGGTACTCTAACACAGCTTAGTCCAGATGATATCCCCGTCTTGTAAGGATGATAAACTACAATCTAATCAAGTCTGTACATGCCAGAAAAGGTAAATGTAAAGTACAAATTGCACCAAAAATCACATAGCTAGTAACATCAGCCGTAACCATCCACTAACGTATTCAATCATTCCCGATGCACAAAATTGCTTGCATGTGCCGCCTGACAAGCCAGACCAAATGCTACGTCATGTCTGCCTCCCAAGCTCTGTGATATATGCACTGTATGTGCATTGCAGTGCATATATAGATCAGTTGTTATAGATAAGCCCAAAGATTGCAGCGACTTGCGGTGGAATATATAGATCACCTGTTATTCGTGAGAACGGTTACTAATTAGATAAGTAAATATTTAAATGCAATAAACAATGTGAGAGAAGCCAAGTAAGTGAATGCAACGACGAAGCTAAGACATGTACAAATAGGACATCTACAGCATAGAGAGGTCTCATGATTGATCCAAGCAGAACATAATCATTGTTGTAAACTACCACAGCAAAGCCAGATAATTGGTGACTCATTCCTTCAGACACCGACACTAAATTTGCCAACAAGGGTTGGTTCAGCTATCCCCAGGATCTCAATCCAGGTTTCTCACCTGGGTTCGAGTCCTGCCCGCCGCACTTGTTGGTGGCAAACTTACGTCCTCGCCCTGCATGTGCTCCACACACGGGTCCTTGTGCGCTTCGGCCCCGACATATGTGCGGGAATCAGGGGCTCAGATGTATGTGGCGGCCTTGTAGGTTCCCGAGGTGTAATACTCCATGCCGGTTGGATTAGAGCCTTACGGTCCAGCCTTGTTTGCACCAAACAATGAGCAGGTGCTGGCAGATGCGGACATGAACAAGCAATTTGACATTGTAGCTAATAGATGGCGAATCTCTTATCGTGGAAGTGGGCTTGCGTTTTGCAAACTAAGCCTCATGAAACCATTTTGTGACTGAAATAGCTCGAGCTAAAATCTTATTCAGAATGTCAAAGGAGCGAACGTAGTGTCTCAAAAAATTGGTGCATTTCTACCCTTCCAAATTGACCATAGTGTAACTGCTATCCACAAGAACCTTGAAGGAAATTTGTATTCTTGAGTAGAGGTTTTACCAGTCAATGACGTACCCAGTTAGGTCCTCCCAGCTGTGGTAACTCCTAAATTCTAATACGTATCAGCAAACCAAATAGCCAACAAGGGTTGTTTCAGCGGTCCCCAGGATCCCAATCCAGGTTTCCCACCTTGGTTCGAATCATGTCCGCCGCACTTGTTGGTGGCAATCTTACATCCTCGCCCTGCTTGTGCTCCACACACGGGTCCTTGTGCGCTTCAGCCCCGACATAGGTGTGGGAATCAGGGGCTTAGATGTATGTGACGGCCTTGTAGGTTCCCGAGGCGCAATACTCCCTGCCGGTTGGATTAGAGCCTTACGGTCCAGCCTTTTGTTGCACCCAAAAAAAAATCAGCAAACCAAACCAAATGCCTCTAAATTTCTCACAATGCAAGAAGAAATGATCAATCGTTTTAGGGTAGGTAAGGTGGAATGGACATGCTTTCGGATCAAATCAGACTGTAACGGCAGTCTATTATGCAAGAATGACCATAAAAGGGCTAACATTTTTTTCCGTGAAAGGGAGTTTCCACAACCTCTACCAAATAGCAAATGTCGTCTTACATGCCGTATAACTTAATCCTAATGAAGCTCTGCTCAATAGACCCTTTAAAGCTCTTGTAGAGTAAGCAGACTTGATCAAAATATTCCCATCTTTAATGGAAGTCCATTCTTGTAAACCCTCAAATCCTTTAGGAGATGGATATGTGGCTAAGATGTTTACGACAATATTTTTAGGTAAAAGCTCATGCAAAATGCTTGGTCCCACATGAAGGTGCCCAGAATGAAAAGTTGATAAACACACACAAAGCTTGAATCAGCCGGTCGATATTCTCCCAATTGACAGGGTGAAATCCCAGAGATCCAATACTCAACCCAAATAGGAATAGATTGGCCACTCCCTGTTACCCATCTCAGTCCTTGTTTAAACAAATTGCGCCCAACCAGAATACTATGACAAACCCATGAAAAATTCCCATGCTGAGGGGAGCATGAAGATACTTGTCTAATGCAATACATACGACACATGACTTGGGCTATAGACGTACTAGATCGAGTCCAGATGCCTCACGCTTGCTTTGCCAACAATGCCTCGTTTATGATTTGCATTTTTCGAAAACCAAGACCTCCCAATAATTTGGGAAGACAAAGCACATTCCAAGCCATCCAATGGAATGATTTGCTATCTCTACCTTCAGCCCACCAAAAGCGAGAGCAAATACTTGGTCTATTTATAATATTTGAGAAAGCAGTTTTCGTTAGTATTGTCCCTAAATAAACCTTATGTTATAAGAATGAAGTGCAAAAGCATATAAAGGTGAGAAAATATTTTGGGCTAATACCAAATTGTAGCCTAAAGTATACACCAGATTTGGCTTGGGTATCCAATTTTCAACAATTTTCAAGCTATTCTCTCTGTTTTACCAAGACCACCGGCTAAGCCAATCACAACCACAGCCATGGACCCTACCTCAGCCTACCATCATAATAACTCTGCCACAGCACCACCCACCACCTTATCCCTGCCATAACCACAGCTACCACAGACCACAGCCCCAGCACCGCCATAACCTCGCCCCAACCCCACCTACCACCATAACCCTACCACGGCCTCAGACCCCCATCCTTTTTTGTAGTCACGACCACCAAACCACCAGGGTTTGATATCCCTATCTTTCCCTTTCCATCGCCACCAAACCACCCTAGCACCACCACTCCCCACCACCACCATAACCCCAAGTGCCACCAACCCACCACCATCATAATCACCACATCACAAATACAAATTACAAATCCAGGCGTCATCAACTGTTTTTTTAGAATTTTTCAAATCACAAATTGAAACCCAAGGCTTTAGTAGGTGGATGGATCTGGGCTTTTGGTGGCAGGAAGTGTGCATGGGGTTTGGGTAGCGATGTTGGGTGATTAGATCTAGGCTTTTGGTGGCAAAAGGTGTCTATGTGGTTAGAGTGGCAGCGACGCTACGAGGTTAGGCAAGGTGGCTGGGTTTGCACTTCTGATGGATGTTAAGAAGTTAATAGGGTTCGCATGGTAGTGACAATGGGGTTGGGATGAGGGGTTGGGTATGGGATTCTGATGGGAGTTGAGGCGTTAATAGGGTTTGGGTGGCTCAAAAGGTTAGAATGGATTGTTGGATCCCAGATTTTAATGGCGTTGAGGTGTTGTGGGCTTTGGGTGGTAACGGCGCTGAGGTTAGGCTGATGGTGATTAAGTGGTGGCTTATGTTAGCAGGGTGGTGTGGTGCTGTCTTGAAGTGATTGAGTGTGATTTTTAGAGATATAGTCATTGACCACTGAACGATAACGCATATTTCACTTTAGTCACTAGGCCTCGATTTGTGGCAAAGTAATTAAGCCCAATCGGATCATTCTGTTTACTCCATGCATCCACAGGCGCGTTAACTCTCTTAAGTCAAGGGCAATCCCGTCATTTTCATATTATTTTAGGTTTATACTTGTTTTCTTCTTCTTATTCTTCTCCCTTCATCGCCCACCTAACCACCTATAATCTAGCACTAGCAGTCGACCATCATACCCACCTAAGCCTCATCCCCCACATCCACTACCACAGCCAAGTCTCTGCCTCACCCAAGCCTCACCACCCACCACCACTGCGAAAACAAGCCTTGCCTCCCATCACCACATCGATCAAGTTGTCCTAACCACCTATCATCTAGCACTAGCAGTCGACCATCATACCCACCTAAGCCTCCTCCCCCACATCCACTACCACAGCCAAGCCTTTGCCTCACCCAAGCCTCACCACCCACCACCACTGCGAAAACAAGCCTCGCCTCCCATCACCACATCGATCAAGTTGTTGCCCCACATATTTTGGGCTTGTATGTGTGCGTGTGTATTAGTGTGTCCATATGTGTCTATAATTAATTAATCATTGTATGTGTGTATGTCTGTGTGTGGGGGGGTTGGGGGTTCAATCAATCAGTCCGTGCACACACACAATCGCGTGTGCGTGTGTGTGCGTGTGCGAGTGTGTACGTGTCTAATTGTGTGTGCGTGTGCGCACGCGCGCACACGCACGATAGATTGTGTGAGTGACTGCACGTGTTATGTGTGTATTGGGGGAGGGGGGATTCAAATAATGTTGTGTTGTGTTTTGTGTGTGTGCGCGCGCGCGCGCGTGCTGGTGTGTGTGTGTATGTGTTTGTGCGCGCGTGCACGATGGATTATTTGAATGACTACATGTGTTCTATGTGTATTTGGGGGGGGGGGATTCAATCATTGTTGTGTTGTGTTTGCGTATGTATGTGCGTGTGCGTACGTGCTTTCGTGTGCGTGTGAATATGGGTCAATCAATATGTGTGTGTGTGTGTGTGGATGAGCGCGCGCGCTACTGATTATGGGTCACGCTACTATTTGGTGAGGGGATTCAATCAGTGTTGTGTTGTGTTTACGTATGTATGTGCGTGTGCGCACGTGCTTTCGTGTGCGTGTGATTATGGGTCAATCAATATGTGTGTGTGTGTGTGTGTGTGGATGAGCCCGCGTGCACGCTACTGATTATGGGGGGTTTGTATTTGTGTGTGCACGCGTGGGTTTACGACTGGTTGTGTGTGCTCGCATGTGTTGTGTGTGAGTGAGTGAGTGACAATGCGTATGTTCTCAGTGTGTGTGCATAATTGAGTGTGTGTGCATGTGTGTGTTCTATGCGGGGGCACATGAAAATTTATCAATGTGATTGTATGTGAATTCAATCAGAGTGTGTGTGTGTGTGCGCGCGCGCGTGCGCGTGCGCGTGCGCGTAGGGGCGCGCGCGTGATTGTGTGTGTGTGATTGTGGGATGGTGCCGTGGTTGTGCTTGGTGGCTGGTGATGGTGTTGGACTTCAAGGAGAGAACCTTGGGCGCATAGGCCGATGGCCGTGTTGGACTTGAAGGGGGGAATTGTCGGCGCATTGGGCGATGGCGGTACGGTGGTGTTGAATAAAAAAGAAGAAAGAAGAAGAAAAGGGGGGAAAAGACAAGAGAAAATAAAAAAGTGAGTGACGGATTTGTCTGGATTTTGTCACTTAACGGACTTGAGGCAGACAAAAGTTAACATAATGACTTAATTGGAAATTGATGAATCCAATTATTACTTTGACACAAATTAAACTTCAACAACCAAAGTGAAACTTTGCGTTACGGTCCAGTCATCAACACGAGGTATTTAAGTCTAATTTTTATTTTGTAGATTAAGCTTGATGTATATGATTTCATAATTTAAAAGGTGGATAGGGACGATGATTGTTAAGCGTATGTGGCACTGCAACGTCATTTTTTTTATCATTGCCCTTTTCATATTAATAGTCTTGCCCCTAGATTTTCAGACGGCTGTTATCCTTTATTAGATGGCATACACTTTTGGGTTAGGAAAATAAACCTAGATACTGATTTAGTACAATTCGAATATGGAGTACTCAAGCCATATTTGGTGCATACTTAAGGATACAGATTTGGTATTAGTTCAAATCTTAAATAAGTGAACCTTATGTTCAAATGTTCAAAAAAACAGTCACACTTTTAATTTCGGTACAATTTTTGCTATTTTTTGTCTTTGTGTTTCTGAAGTGATTATGTTTGTTTAACATTTAAAAATTTTGATTTGGAAAGCATTAGATTAAAATACTATTCACCAACTCTTTCTAAACATGGTGTTGAATTTCACCTCATTTATTTTAGCGTACGTAAATGTGCTGAAAGATAGCATTAAATCAACATATAAGATTTTGGTATTTTTTTAGTACGGGATGCATATAATATTATTGTTTGTAGTTCATAAATGATCTACAAACAAGCAAATGTATGCCATTATTTCTCTGGAAAGAGATCCTACTGATTTTTTCAAAAGATATAAAAAAAGAAAATGTAACCAGATTGGGTATAATTAAGAGATCAAGCTTATATTGAATAAAAGCTAAAGACAAAAGGAAAATATACCTTGTTACCCTCTTCTTTTGGTAGACAAAAACAAAATTTAGCCCGAAAATACTTTTAAGCACCGTTGTCGCTAGCTTAATAATTGATGATGTTCAATAAGAGTTACGCACTCTGACATAAATTATTTTAACTAAGACTTTTAATTTACGAAAAATAAGTTGTTTATACGGTTGTGAACTTCTTCTTGCCCTGATAAGAAGCGACAACGGCATATGGAGAATGAAGCATCAGTTTACTACATCGAACTCACTCATCCATGCCATTGCCGTGCAACTTTTGGCGTTTTGTATCTAATTAAAGGCTAAAACTCTATCACATAACGACAATTAATGATTGTTTAATATAATTCGTCCGAATTTCATAAAAATCAATAGCCATAAATAATAAGCGTACCTTTTAGCGTCACAAATTAAACATCACAAAATATATTAAGTGACCATTATTAATTATGTTGATGCGTAGCCAAGTAACAGCCCTAACGTTTTCTTGTCGGGTTCCTCGGCTTTCTTGTCTTGCATGATAAATCCATACGAACTAAAGTAGATATGGAAGGTCTTGAGGTTTAACACGGCTGCAAGAAGACTTGCTCCTACACGCCCAAAGAAAAGGAAGACTCGTTTGTTGTGAAAATAAGGCTCTGTCCAAATCATGGCCTGACACAACAAAAGAAAAGACGGAAGAAAATTTGACACACACGGGACAAAGGTCAGGTCTTTGTGCAACTAGAAACTCTTCTCAGCAAAACCTTTTTAATAGTGGGCGGATTCTTTTC
The DNA here is from genome assembly GCA_033065855.1 of Escallonia rubra. Taxonomy (NCBI): domain Eukaryota; kingdom Viridiplantae; phylum Streptophyta; class Magnoliopsida; order Escalloniales; family Escalloniaceae; genus Escallonia; species Escallonia rubra. The sequence continues at coordinate 135,631 of JAVXUO010001102.1, read as the reverse complement.
ATTTCCGCGGCGTGCACGCAACGCAACCTTTGCGGAATAAGCTGCGAAAATAACCTGATGCGTTTCTAGAATTTCACCGCCTCAAAAACATTTATTGGTTCTTGAAGCAACCTTCCCCTTCCTTTTCGGCTAACCTTGCTTATCCTTACCAAACAATTTTTGTGCACGACTCCTGGTTGCTCGATCTAATCCGCGGCTTCTTATTTGCCCAGAAACTACAATGGAGAAACTAAAATGACTTTTAAGCCGCAAGACAACAAGTCCAACTTTTAGGAAACAACAAGAATCATATGAAATAAATGAAGATTGTTACATGCTTTAGTTTTCCTACTTTTTCCATTACAGTAGTAGAAAAAAATTTAAACCTGCCAGGCTAAAAATTTACAGGAAAAAACTCCACCGCAACGGTCTAAAATCATAAGGTTTAGGATAAGTAAAGTTGTGCGTGGGTGTGCAGCACACCCACGCATGATGCAGAAGAAGTCTCTAACCCCGCTCAAGGTGGAGCAAGGTGGTCACAAACACCCAGCTAGCCTGAGATTACATAATTGACTAGTAAGCGTAATTCCAAAGATTGTAAAAAGTCTATATATGGTAAGGCTCCCCCTCAAGGTAGAGCATGAGGGTCACGAATGTCCAGCTTAAAGTTGAGATTGAAACAATTGATGGTCAAGGGACTCACTATATCATTATGTAAGTTACGAAACAGAGGAAATTATAGCAAAGGTAATCAAGGCTTGATAAGTATTTTACGACCTAATGACTGTCAATCGCAATGTGCTTATACACTCATAAAAGAGGATTCACAGCAATGCCACCAAGGGAAGACTTCATAATCGAGTTAGATGAGAATGTTGATGGATAAGCCAAGATCACAAAATTAATGTGATTACCAGGGGATCTCACATGTGATGCCGGGCCATAGCGTGATATTTAGCTTCGGTGTAAGAGCGAGATACAATTGATTGTGTTTTGTCTTCCAAGAGATTGAAGTAGAACCACGAAAAGTGCAATGACCTGTACAAAGTAGAACCAACAACTACTTCTAAGATTATAAAAGCTAAACAGAAACATGAAAATTTATTTCTTGGCACATGCACAAGCTCGAGGTGGGGCAAGAAGGTGTTGCATATCCTGCTTGCTTAAGATGACAGAATTGATGCGTAAGATTAATTAGTAAGATTGTAAAAGTGAAACAAAATGTAAACTTTACATGTATAAGAAGTTGTTCCCAACCTATTCTGGTCGCACCTAAAGGCTCATTGGAGGTCCCATTTTCCATGACACGTCCGCACAAGCAACAGTCAATATTCAACGCTCACAACCGGTCAAAGTATCCACGCTCAAGTCACATGCACTTCTCACTTTCGTTTCGTAACTTCGTCACTAAGAAACTCATTTTCGCGGGATGCCTCATCACGCTTCGACCGTCGCACATCGCGCATCGTCCGTCGGCGCGCCATGGCACTTGCCCAAGGAAGTCGGCCTTGGCCTTCCCCTTGGGGTCGGCCTCGGCCTCCCCTTGGGGTTGGCTGAGGCCTCCCCCTAAGGGCTGACCTTTGACCTCCATACTTAAGACCTTCACTTTTCTTCAAGGGGCCTTACATCGTTCGTGACCCTCGTCGTCCGGAGCCCGAACGTCACTCCGCGACCCCGTCGCCCGGACGTCACTCCGTGACCCCGTCGCCCGGACGTCATCTCCACGACCCCCGTCGTCCGTCGTCCAGACGTCGCCCGCGCGCCAACTTCGCGACGCTCATCGTCTGTCGCCCGGACGTCGTCTCCGCGACCCCCGTCACCGGCGTCCGGTTGCTGCACTCCAATAGTCCGCCGAGCCGCTGATACAGCCGTGCCCCCATGCTCTCTGTCATACTACCGTGCCCCCGGAACCTTACTCACTCCATCGCGCCCATGCGCCACAATCATGTTACATGCCCCCCGGGCACCACACTCATTCACCACACCATGCGCACATTACCTTGGTCGTGGAACATGCTACGACCCACTCTCCGGAGTGTACATTATCCTGCGAGGATAGACGACTCCTCCGGGACACTATCTCTGCCAGGGAGCTCTAAGTGCTCCGGCATGAAGACTCCCCTTCTGCCAGGTAGACGACTCCTCCGGGATGCTACCTTGACGCGCTCCGAGTGCTCTGGCACAAGGACTCACCCGTGGGAATATGCGACTCTTGGGACACTATCTCCACCAGGGAGCTTTTCAACTCCTCTTCCGCCAGGTAGACGGCTCCTTCGGGATGCTACCTTGACGCGCTCCGAGTGCTCCGGCACAAGGACTCACCCTCGGGGATAGGTGACTCCTCCAGGACACTATCTCCGCTAGGGAGCTCTAAGTGCTCCGGCACGAAGACTCCCCTTTCGCCAGGTAGACGGCTCATCCAGGATGCTACCTCTGCCCGCCAGGTAGACAGCTCCTTTGGGATGCTACCTCAGTCTGCGGAATAGGCGACTCCTCTGGGACACTATCTCCGCCAGGGTGTCTGCGTGACTGACCTACGTGCTCCGGCACTGGGGGCTTCATCAGCACCCCTAAGGACTATGACCCCGGCTCACTCTGAAACGGGAGCAGGTCTTCGAAGGGCATCGCGCCTAGTTCGCCTGGCAGTTGGGCGTCGGGTCTTCCCCACCGCTGCCAGGCCTGTGGGACTCTACAAGGGCTTGGATTTGTGGCTAGGTCAAGAGGGTTCTCTGGCCACACTAACACTGTGGGATCCAGTCTTTCCAAACAGACAGAGCGACGCTGTAAGGAGCAGGCCAGTTGAATATGAGATCCGACAGTCCGTGAAGCACCGACACCTGTGGACCCCTCGGTGACGTGTCACTCCTGGGAGGCGCCACGTGTCGGCTGATGACATCATCATCTCAACCTCTATAAATAAAGGTCTTGAGAATTCATTCAGGACAGAACTCTCACATTTTCACTTTCTCACTTTAGAATTCTAGAGAGAGAAACATACATGACCCTGACTCTCGACCTAAGCATCAGACTGTGGCTGTCGTGGTATATTCATCCTGCACTATCGCCCTCGCAGTACTACCACCCTCAGGCTCTGTCTTGGAAGCCATTGGTCTCTGCCCTTGCTCCACCCTTGTTGTGTCCCACATCAACATACTTGGCATCTGACTCGGACTGCATTCCTTGTGGCACTTCCATATCAATTGTGAACCCACTTTCCTTGGCATCAGAGGTCTATATAGGGTAAGTGCCGTGGATAAATTTGGTGAAAAACCAAAGGAGCTCACATGCAGATGTGACGGCACAAACAAGATAATCGGTGACGCGCTGGAAGGGATCTGGCGGGAAATCTCCAATGCCTAAGTCAATATATAGAGGAGGAGGGCCTAATATCGGAGAGGTGGTGTTGAAAACATACCTTTTCTCCAAGTTGGACATGCATATATACATGGAGAAGCTAGTTCTCTTGTTGAAAGACCATCAGCTTCTCTTATTAGGAGATATTCAGCAAGGAGAGAGACCCACTGCCGTGTGGCAGTGGGTGTGAAGGAGCAAGAGGTGCTATTGGGTTTATTTTACAGTGTGTTTTGGGAAGTGAAATGGTGCTTTGTGAACTAGCATGAGTGGGTGTGAGAGTAAAAATATATGGAGGTAGTGTGTGTGTTTGAGAAGGGCCATGTACTTGTGTGTAGTATGTTGTGTGTCTGTGGGTGTATGGGAAAGATGAAGGCCTGAAGTTTTAACTATGTGTGTGCGTTTGAGTGTATGTGTGTGCGTGTGTTTGAGTGTATGTGTGTGCTTGTGTGAAGCTGCCGAAGCAGCTGTGAGTGCGTGCGTGTCTGTGGATGTGTGCCCAGGTGTGTGTGCGTGCATTTTGTGTGTGTTGTGTGCATAGTGATGCTGCCAAGAGGCAGCTCGTGGGGAGTTGGGTGCTCATGTGTGTGTTGGGTGCTTGCGTGTATGTCTAGTGTGTGAGTGTAGTGTGACTGTGGTGTGAGTGTTTGCATGTGGTGCTGTGTGGGTGAATGCGTGTGTAGTGCAGTGTGTGTGAGTGTGCTGTGTGCTAGTGTGTGTGTGTGTGTTTGTGGGTTCATGAGTGTGTGCTTGTGTGGGTATTGTGTGTGTATATGTGTGAGTTTGTGGTTGTCCAAGTGAATGTGAAGAGGACTGTGCGCAGACATGGAGAAGAAGGGGAGTGACTGTGCAGGTGAAAAAAAAAAGAAAAAGAAGAAGAGAAGTACGGAATCGGGTATTGGGTTAGCGTTAAGTATAGTGCGAGCATTTAGTAATATACAGTGATTATTAGCGCATAAAAATTTATATTATGATACTTTAGATTAATTTAGAATTTGTGGCAAAAATTCATAATTTTCTGAGATCGTATAAAGTTTTAATATTTTCTGTAATTTCAGATTCGTAAAATTCTTTTGGAGCCTTTAAACCCTGAAAATGTTCTGCAAAAAATTATAGAAATGTCTTTATGGTATAAATAAGACTCGGTTTGAATTTGATGATTTTGGGAGTTGATTTTCTATGGTTTTCGTATTGCATTGTTTTTAGCAAAACGAATAATTTAAAAATAGTTTTAATGCCTTTTAAATTCGGATTTCAATTTCTATATTTTTTATACATATTATTAAGTTATTAAAAAAATTATGGGACTTATTTTGCATCTGGAGGCAAATAATGGCTAATTATGGATTTTATTGTATTTAAAGAAATTATTTTAATTCGAAAATATTCAAAATTTCAGAAAATTCATATTTTGTCTTTTTATAATGTTTTAAGTTATAAAAGTGTTTTATTTTATTATAATTTAATGTATATTTGGAGTATCGTTACCCTTAAAGGAGCGTACGAGGATTTCAGTTAAATTAGCCGTGTGCGGGAACCGTTTGAGTTACGAGATTTCGGGATTAGAAGTGAGCGCTGTTTGGGTAGTTGATACTAGGTTTATAGTATATTATTATAGATTATGTTCTAACATGTGAATTGTCAATCTAGGTTTATTCAAAGATTTTTTTTTTGGATCGATGTCAGTTAGCATCGGTTAGCTTGGACCGAGGTAAGGATATTCTCTCCGAACCCTCCATCATCATTCTGATCTTAAATGCTTTATTATAACAGTCTTAGGAACTACATTGATTCGATTTTATGTTTGATATAAAAGGGTGTTTTGAAACTGTCCATGAAACCCTAATTTGAGCCTAATAGCGATCATTTGGAATTCGTTATTCTCATCTATTTATTTAATTCAATCATTGTAAAATATTTTGAATTTTGTTTAAATTCCTTGAAAATTGACATGAGTTAGTAAACCTGGGAGTTATAAGGATGGTCTGTTGGTTGGGTTAAACTAATACATAGATGGACTAGTCAGTGTACATATATGCATATGTAAAGCGTATCGAGTACTGCCGGGGTGACTTTGTTATAGTGTACTGCTCATGTTCAATGTTTTTTATCCCTGTTTTATTATACATAAAGTGTTTTGAATAACTGTTACTTGAGGGATTGAGTTGATACTCATCCCTATGTTTATACTGAAATGTTGTGGTTTTCTTTTAAAACCCTTTTGAAAATCATCATTTGATTGTATATAGAAAATCATTTGAATTGCTTTGTTTCTCCTTTTAAAAAGTTGTCATTGGTTTAAATGTAATATTGTCTGTATCGTTTTCTTATTTTTAAATCATTGATCAACCTTACTGGGCTCTCGAAAGCTCACTCTCATTTGACTTCTTTTCCGCATGTGATAGCCGACATTAGGTTGAGGTTGCCAGCACGGATTAGGGCCGAGCGAGAGAAATTAAATTAAGTTAAGCTAGTGTTGATTACTAGATAAAACATGAATTGAATTAAATAAACTTTGTTTGGAAGAAAAATTAAACCAATCTTTTTTTATGGTGTTCTTATTTTACTATTAATTCAATTTTCAACATTTTTAAGTTCTAAATCAGTAATATACCAACATATATATATATATATATATATATGCATACACACACACACACACACACATAGAGAGAGAGAGATAGAGAGTTTCAATTAATTTATAGAGTTTTTTAACGAATATAATTATAATAAAGTTTTAATATGTTGGTATATTACTGATTTAGAACTTTAAAATGTTGAAAATTGAATTAATAGTAAAATAAGAACACCATAAAAAAAGATTGGTTTAATTTTTCTTCCAAACAAAGTTTATTTAATTCAATTCATGTTTTATCTACTATATGGTGTAGAACATTTGTAAATTAATATTGGTAGAATGATGAGAGCATCTATCGATCTACACCCCAATTTGCTTGTTTACGCTTTACATCTTGTTTATTTGCTAAAAGATAAACAAAATTATGTTATTGCCTCTTTCATGTAAGTAGGACGTATAAGAAAAACTTCCCTAGATTGATTTTGAAACATTATAAGGTTTTAACATTACATGCTATTTTTAAAAACAGTTAACAATTTATTCTTCTGTTATAAAACTCAGATGTGGCTCTTTTTTTTATTGTTTTAAATACGCAGGTTTTTGTTTTCATATTATCTAGGTTATTATATTGGATTGGTTGTGCTTTTAATGTTAATGAATGATAAAATTAAGGATCTTGTAAAAGAATAATTTGTCTATAGCCCATATACCATAAGGTTATAAAAGTTAAATATGAATTAAAAATGGTACCTAATTTTTCTTCTTAAATCTCTTAAGTAGTTTTCATTTTATAGGTGATTATTTCATATTGGGGAGCTTTTTCGATATACAATATTAGCTACAATGACCACTCATAGTTATAATCAACTCTATTATAGTAAAAATTTCAAACCTTATATTTAGTCTAATATCCACTAATTGGTCTTATGTTCATGTAAACTTAATCAAGTACAAAATAATAATTTTTTGTTGGTAATTACGATCCTATTAAAAATAAGTTGTTAGTCTGTAGTCGATTACGATAAGCTTTGTAAAATTACTTAGAAAAAATCATTTTAAGGGATATATTTTCTCAGATATACTATGAGTAAATGAATCTTATATTTTTTTTTATGCAAATCTCATATTTGATTTGTTTTCTAAATCCTTATATATGGGATATAACCAGTTTGGTGGTCGTGAGGTCTTATTTAAAAATACTGACTTATAATTCGTGTATTAAATCTATATATTACATTATTCATTTTTACGATGACTATCTTATGTATGTTAAGTATATATCTATATATATAAATAATGATAGTGCATTTAACTCATTAGAACATCATTTTTTTTTCCTTCTAAATCTAATATGTTATCTTTCTTTTTTAAAAATATGAATTTTACATTCACATTAAAGAGTGATTTTAAGAATACAATAGTCAAAATTAAGTAATAATAAGTAAGTGTATTGATTAGGTTGAGTACTAAAATATTTAGAATTATATTTAAAAGAGGTAACGGCACAAATGGTCCCTGAACTTTGGGTCATTTTGGGGTGTAGTCCCTGTAGTTCTAAATTCGTACAAACAGTCCCTAAACTATTCAGTTGTAGCCCGTTCAGTCCTTTTTTCCATGTCCGTCTATTTTTAGTCGTTAGTGTGCCGCACGAAGGGGGTATTTTCGTCTTTTCTCTTTGCATTTCAGCCTCCACCACCGTCCAAGCTGATGCTGCAATCAACCACCATCCAAATCGATGGTGATGCCAAGCACCACCATCAAAATTATTGTTGATGCAAAATGGGATAAGATCTGTGAAGGGTTACTCTCAATCGGTGTTCATTGCTTATGAGAAAGGGGTGATAGGTGGTGAAGCTCATTCGCATTTGGTGGTTGACAAGAATAGGTGGCGAGACTTGAGTGTTTGGGTGATTGGAGATTGATTGGATGTGTGGTGGTGCTCGAGAATCGCGGTGATCGGCAGTGTGACGCGGCGGCGTTATGCCTGGTGGTGGGACTTGAGCGACGGCGTTAGTGGGTGGGCAGATCCATGGAGGCCGCGTCATGGGTGGTCGATTGGTGGCATTGATTGGTGGCCCTCGACCGTGCTGGATCGTCGTGACGGTGAAGGGCAGTAGTTACCGGCGGTGTGTGTGGTGTGTGTTTGCGTGTCTGCTGGGGTGTGTGTGAGAGAGTTGTGTGTGTGTGTGTGTGTGTGTGTGTAATGTGTAATGACATTTAGAAATGGGAATGGGGAGACTGTGTTCAATTAGTGGTTGATAATGGCGGAAGGGCGATGGCGGCGCGACAGAAGGATAGCAACGACTGCGATGGTGGAAGGGTGGCGGCGGCTGTGATGAGAAAGAAGAATGCTTTAGGGTTTAGGTTATATCAATATCAAATGACGGTGTTACCCTTAATAAAAAAATCTTAAGCTTTGTATGGAAGGGCATTTTTGTCACGAGTTTGAAATGTAAGGAAAAAGACAAAAATGCCCCCACTGTTGGCACACTAACGGCTAAATATAGACGGACGTGAGAAAAAGGAATGAACGGGCTAAAATTAGAAACTACAAGGACTGTTTGTACGAATTTGGAACTACAGGGACTACACCCCAAAATGGCCCAAAGTCAGTGTTATTAAAAGCGCGCCTAGGCTCACGCTCAGCGCCTCGCCTAGGCCTAGGCTCAGCGCGTTCAAGAAGGCGCGCGCCTAGCGAGCCTAGGCGCCTGGGCGCAAGGCACACAACGGTGGTGGAGGCGCAAATCCAGGCGCATCTGCGCCGATCGTCTGCTGCTCGCCTGCTCCTCTTCGCCAGTTCAGCCGCAATTGCTGCTGCTGCTTCAGCCGCGAGGGGCGCGAGGCCCGCGATTGCTGTTCCTCTTCTCCAGTTCGCTGATCGTCCACTGCTGTCCGCTGCTTCAGCCGCGAGGTCCGCGATTGCTGCTCCTCTTCTCGGGTGAGCTTGTTGTTTTATAACCATTAAATTAATCGAGGGGACAAAGCTTGTATAGTAGTTTCTTTGGACACTGTGGAAAAAGAACTAGCAAGATGCCCAGGAGCCAAAGCTTGAACAAGGACCTCTAATTTCATGGGTTTTGTGGAGTACGGTTGTTCAAATTTGGTTGGTGTGAAGGATGGGCAAGGATACCAATTGGGTTCCTCTAATAGTTGTGGTGATCAGTTTAAAGATTGTGATGGTAGTTTTGGTTTGTGTTGGTGAAATCGATGGGAATTTGAGAATGCAAGAAGAAAACGAGAAAATCAATAAGTAGCAAAAATTGTCGTATATTAGCTGATTGTCTTACATTTTGTTTTAGCCTATTCTAGCTTGAATCTCCTGGGTAATTGATGAGAAATTAGCTGATTGAATGATGTCTACATGCATTATGTTTACATGCATTATGGTCAGGAAGATCTTGTTTAGTTACATACTTAGTACTTACATTATACTTATTTTTCACGTTATTAGTTTTTGTATTATTTTAAGGTTTTTAAGCTAATTTTAGTATCAATATAATTCAATCTTAGGAATATACATGTCGAACGCAAGCACCGATACAAAGGACCCAGCTTGGAAATATGGACGTACATCTAATCCGAGCGATAAAAATGCAGTCACTTGTAATTTTTGTCCAAAAACTACAAGGGGTGGTATTTATTAATTATCATGTTTTGAATTTTTTTTTACTTAATTTTATTGTTTTAATGCACTATTATTTATTTATTTTAATATTGCGCCTTGCTTCGAAAAGGCGCGCGTCTGCGCCTAGGCTCCAGGGACCTTTTGCGCCTTAGGTGCGCCTGTGCCTTTAATAACACTGCCCAAAGTTCAGGGACCATTTGTGTTGTTACCTCTATTTAAAATTATACAATCTTCATTATTCTTGCAAAATTAATCAAATTTAAAAATGAGGTACCTATAAAAATTCAAATCAATTGTTAGATCACTTTTTTTCTAAGTCTCATAAGTTATTTAATCTTAATTGGAACATTAATTTTTTCTTCTAAATTGAAATTATTATTTTTTATTTTTTTTATATATAAAATTTTATATTTATATTAGAGAGTAATTTTGAAGATACAATAGGCAATATTAAGTCCTAATAAGTTAGTATAATGATTAGGTTGAATTTTAAAATGATTAGAATCAATTTTTGAAATACATAGGGCTTACAGGAAACCCTCACTACTCTTGCCAAATTAATTAGATATAAAAATAAGAATCTTATCAAAATTCAAATTAATTAATAGAACACGTTATTATTCTAAATCTCATAAGCTTTTTTATGGGTCTATGGATTTTAATTTTCATATTAGAAACAGTTTTAAGTAATTGTCAAAATGAAGTCTTAATAGATTTGTATATTGATTAGGTAGAGTTTTAGAATGATTAAAATTAATTTTTAAATTAATTTTTCTTCGAAATTGAAAGTATTATTTTTGTTTTTTACATATATGATTATTTATGTTTATATTAGATAGTACTTATGAAGACACAATAGTCCTAATAAGTTATAATAATGATTAGGTTGAGTTTTAGAATGATTAGAATTAGGTTTGAATTTACCAATTCAAACCCAAATTGTCTTTCATATAAGTATTTTAAGTTTTCCTCTACGCCTGTAAGGTTGGCGTCGTCTCCCACTGATCCGTGCTGGGTATCAGTAGAAGCTGGTAAATGGTGTTAACCAATTGGGTTAGTCTCATTCCCTCATACCTCTCCATACTTGCTCAGATGTAATCATCTTGACAATCTATTCTCAGTGCCCTTTATGAACATTTAGAACCCCACCTGACAGCTATTCATGACCAACTTCCTCCATCAATTCACCTGACCAGCTAATATGCAATCTCATAACAACTCTGAAATAAATGATCTCATTGCACTAACCACTAGCCAGAAGTGTTCCTTAGAACCCTTAAGCCTGGAATCTGACCCTGACATACTAAACCCATCTGTACCTCTTATCTTGGTGGGAAGACTCATCAATGATAAACCGTTAAACAGAACAGGGGTGAAGAATACCATCCTTAAAGCTTGGAACCCCTCATCTGGTCTCAAAATAAGGGAACAAGGTGATCGACTATTGTTTACCTTCAACAACTCGCAAGAACTACAAAGAGTTCTGGACAGAAGGCCTTGGTCCATCATGGGAGCTCATCTTGCTTTACAGCCATGGCCACCTGTCAAATCTCTACAGGAAGTTTCCTTGAACAAATCGACCTTTTGGGTCAGAATTCATGGTCTCCCACCGAACAAGATGACAAGGAAAAATGCTGCAATCATTGGAGACAGAATAGGAAGTCTTCTAGAAATTGAAGAATCCAAATTTGGGAAAATAGGGGAAAAAGGATTCATGAGACTCAAGATCAATGTCAATATTGAAACTGCATTCCCAAAAGGTTTCGTCTTGAAGAGAGAAGGAGAAACCGACACATGGATAAAATTTTGATATGAAAAGTTACCAGACTTTTGCTTTGGTTGTGGACACCTGGGACATGTGCAAAAATGGTGTTTTCGGCCAAAAGATATGTCGGCAACATAGGAATTAGCAGGAGAATCGCGACCATACAACCCGTCGATTCGCGCAGATTACGAAGGCTATTGGAATCATACAACCAATTTCTACTCCCGGAGCTGGAATCCAAGTGCTATCGAACATCCTTTACACAGCTCCGGTGAAGTTCTATGGGCGACGAAGCGGCAATTGGAAATTAGTGTTTGTCTCGATCTCAACTCGTATACCGAGGTAATCGAAGCAACAACTTGTACCTGCAAAGCCAATTTTCCTCTGACAACAGACCTTCCTTCCCCTAACCCCATCTCATCAGCCACCCTATCACCTGTGATGTCTGAACCCAGCCATCCAAATCCACCCTCACAGCCTAAACCTCAAGACAACGCTGACCTCCTCCTAAAAATATCATCCGCTCTGGATATTGTGCATCAACTTGGCCCCCTTGACAAGCTCACAAAAGTATAACCCAACTTTTGTGATGAACATCCCAACCCCTGTAAAGCCCAAAACCAAAGCCCAAACTCCTGTCAAATGATCCTCAAGAGGAAATCAACCCCCAGCCCAAACTCGCCCCAAAAGAAATTAAGGCCTAACATTGCTATTCCATCCAAAGCCCAAACCCAAGGCTGCAGCATCTCCAGTTAAACCAAACCTCCTCCACCGCCAAAAAACCTTGTTAGTCTAAACTCCCTAGAAAACATCTCACTCTCAAACAGAAAGCTCGACTCCAGTCCCTTAGCAACAGCCAGACCGTACCAACGTACATTGTTTCTTCTCATGTACCTAGTCAGGTGGAAGGAGGTTTTAACCTTCAACCACCACCACCATGTTAATCACCTCCTTCAACTGTCAGGGGCTCGGATTGCCAAAAAAAATCCGGGCCCTCTACCGGCTTGTCCGGACATTCCAACTTGATATTCTCTTCCTTTCTGAAACCAAGCTCTCTTCTTCTTCCTTAATCCCCATCATTTCCTCTCTCGGTTTTCACAACCACCGCTGTGTAGAACCTGTTCAAACAGCCGGTGGCCTTTGCCTAGCTTGGAAGCTAGGAGTTGATTTAGAAATAGTCTCTGCCTCAGCTAGTCTCATCAGTGGAATAATTTTCTCTGACCCAACAAACACCCCATGGATGCTAATAGCTATCTATGGCCCCCCTACCATCATTTGAAAGCGGCTTTCTGGAATAACCTCTCAAAGGTGATTGAATCGTTTGCAGGACCCTGGTTAGAAATTGGTGATTTTAATGAAATTTTGGCTATGAATGACAAAAAGGGTGGTAGACCATTTGCTTCCCCATCCTCTGGAGGCTTAATTTTGGTGGTGCAAGAAAAAGGTCTTGTTGACCTCGGCTTCTCGGGCAATCCATTTACTTGGACGAACAAGAGGCCGCTACAGGCTAACATTTGTGAGAGACTGGACAGAGGGCTCGACAATACACAATGGCACACTCTTTTCCCAAATGCAACCATTAAGCATCTCTCAGCTATCAAATCCGACCACAACCCGATCTTACTCAACACAGCAGGTAGCAATCAATCGGGACCGTAGGCCTTTAAATTCATTTCCTGTTGGACCCGAGATAGCACATGTGGTATTGTGATCAATCATGCTTGGAATCGACCAACTCAGGGTTCTCCACCTTTTATTCTCTGTCAAAAGATTCAGACCACAAGGAAGGCTCTCAACTCGTGGAATAGATCTCACTTCGGGCATATACAGACCAAAATTAGATTACTTTCTGAAGCCATCGAAAAAACCCAAGAAGCTGAGCCAACCATATCTAATTTGGTCCAACAGGAAAATTTGTAATTAGCTCTTGATGAAGAACTCCAAATAGAAGAAGCAATTTGAAGGGTTAGATCGCGACACCAAAAGATTACAGAGGGATACCTCAACACGCGGTTCTTCCACCTAACTACCATCATCCGAAGAAGACGCAATGCCTTGGACTATATCAAACATGAAGGCAAATGGCTCACAGAAAGGCAGGAAATAGGGAAATGCTTTACTACATACTTCACTCAGATGTTCACAACAGTAAACCCTGCTATCCCCCTAGACCTCGAAGGCTTAATCCTACTGTCGGTGTTAGAGGAGGACAATATAATGCTATGTGCAATACCCTCTGAGCAGGAGATAAGCGAAGCCTTTAGTCACATAGGATCCAACAAGGTGCTGGGGCCCGATGGAATGACGGCGTTGTTCTACAAAACCTACTGGAAGACCATCAAGAGAGAGGTAGTGAATAGCATCACGTCTTTCTTCACTACCGGACACCTTCTAAATGAACAAAACCACACAAATATTGCTCTAATTCCCAAATTGGACAGCCCTGTTTCAGTTACTCAGTATCGACCCATCAGCTTATGCAACATCTCTTACAAAATCATCTCAAAAATCATGGCATCAAGACTTTGATCGATACTTCACTCCTTTATTTCCCCGTTTCAAGCCGCCTTTGTTCCCAGCCGCCTTATCAATGATAACAACCTTTTGGTTCAGGAGCTATGGCACACGATGAGATGAAAGAAAAGGAAGAATGGCCTCATGGCAATCAAAATCGATATGGAAAAGGCATACGATAAGCTGGAATGGCCCTTCATCTTGCTTGTGTTGAAGAATTTTGGCTTTCATGACAGATGGATAAGTTGGGTCGAGCAATGCATAAGCACCACCACTTTCTCTACTCTTATTAATGGTGCGTCGTGTGATATTTTTGAGCCCACGCGGGGAATTCATCAAGGAAACCCAATATCGCCTTTTCTTTTCATCTTGGGAGCTGAAGTCCTCACTCGTCTTATATTTAAAGAAGAAAATCAAAGGAGTATCCATGGCATAAAAGCAAGCAGAGGCAGCCTAGCAGTGTCACACCTTCTCTTTGCTAATGATCTACTTATATTTTGCAGAAACTTTGCTCAAATGCCTGCAAAAATATGAGGATTGGTCAGGCCAAACCATCAACAGAAACTAGTCCCGCATTTTCTTCAGTAGGAACATCTCTCCGAACTCAAGCAGGGAAATATGCAGCATGCTACAAATTCGGAAAGCTCCGTCCAATGGCAAGTACTTGGGACTGTCGATGTTTTCTCATCAAAACAAGAAGCACCTATTTGCAACAATTGTGGAAAGAATCAGCCAGAGACTTTGCGGATGGAAGGCTAAATGTCTCTCCCAAGCGGGACGAGGAACATTGATCAAGGCTGGTGGCAATGGCGATACCCACGTACACCATGTCTACCTTTGTACTCCCTACCAAAATCTGTTAAAATATAGATGGTGCGCTACAAAGTTTTGGTAGGGACAACGATTCCTAGACTCGCGGGTACTGCCCAAAAGCGTGGATTTCACTATGCTCACCGAAATCTCAAGGAGGAATAGGCTTTAAATTGATGAAGGATTTCAATAGAGCTTTGTTTGCCAAACTGGGCTGGACAATGTTTACTGCATCAAGGAAACTATGGGTGCAAATAATGGAGGCGAAATACTTGAAAGGCAACCCATTCATAGAGCACAGTCCACCCAAAACGGCATCCTGGCTATGGAAAGGAATATGCACAAGCATACCCTTTATGAAAAAGGAGCCTGTTTCATAGTGGGAGATGGTGAGAAAATTGACTTCAGAAACGATCCATGGATACCCACAGCTCAGGACTTCAAATCACAATGTGTGACAGCTGTCTCCTCAGGTGACAACAAGGTGTCATCCCTTTTAGATCCTCTCTCTTACTCTTGGAATTTAATGAAATTGCAAAACCTCTTCTCTGAAACTACCATTCGTGAAATTCTCAACATAAGAATTTCCCCCTCCAAACCCCAGGATTTCTTAGCCTGGACACCTTCGAAAAATGGTAAGTTCTTAACCAAGTCAGCCTTTATATGTGCCAATTCCAATAGATTCCTTTTGAGTAGTGGTGAATCACAATCCTTTTGGAAATCCTTGTGGCGAGCAAAACTGAGTGAACGCCATAAGCTTTTTCTGTGGAAGATCGCTCCGAACATATTGCATGTTAGAACCAAAATCCAAGCCTACATCCCAAACATTGATATTTGTTGTCCCTTGTGTAAGTCAAATGAAGAATCTTTGACGCATTTGTTCTTACAGTGCCCGCTAATGCGTTTAATTTGGATAACATCCCCTGATGGTTTTAGACCTCCTCCATTGCCTTCTCAAACATCGCCTAGCACAAACCCCCTCTATCATGGCTGGAATCCATTATCTCTCCCTCCTTGCCCTGTTATTCTGAAAATGATACCAAGTACAGGTATACCCTATTTGCGGTTATTGCCATGGAACATGTGTGGATGTGCAGAAACCGGAAAGTATTCATGGGGTGTGAACCAAATACTTCTGATATGGCAAAAAAAGTTATTTTAGCCTTCAACCGACATGTCATTGCTCTCATATCCCCCAAACCAATCCCTCAGTCATCAAGATTATGGAAACCACCTCCGGGAAATTGGTACAAAGTCAACTTTGATGCGGCAATTCAGATAAATCATTCAATCCAAGTGGCAATTCTATGGGATCATAACGGTATAGCTGTTGCGGCACAAACAAAGGCTGATTTACAAAGAGAACCGGTGATTGTTGAAGCAATGGCTGGCCTTCTTGCCATAGAAATGGCCTCTCGGATAAAGTGTACACACGTTACATTTGAAGGTGACGCACAAATGGTAGTTGAATGGCTGCGAGATCATGATTCTACAACAAACTGGAGCTGTTATGCCATAGTTGAGGAAGCAAGGAAAAAGTTGGATTCCTTTATCTGCTGGGATTTTTGTAAACCCAGTAGAACCGCAAATAGTGGGGCACATAACTTAGCTGCTTGGGCATATTCCCATCAGTTTTTTGGCCAGGTTCCTATATCATCCATTCCTTCTCATTTTGAAAATGGATGACAAAGGAACTGGTTTTGTTTGTATCTTTTGCTGGTTGTTTTAATATATCTCTTTGAGTTGATAAAAAAAAAAAGAATTAGTTTTTGAATTTTAAGGACATAATTGTCAAAAAGAAGTCTTAATATATTAGTATATTGATTATGTAGAGTTTTAGAATGATTAGAAGTAGTTTTAAAATTAAATAAGAATTACTAAGAAGTTAGTTAATCTTAAAATAAGGATGCGATGATGTGTCATGTAAAGAAGCGATGATGTGTCGCGTAAAGAAGTTATCAATACATTTCTCGCTTCGTTTATTATATATTACTAATCCAATAACCCGGGCAAGGCCTGAGTCAGTTATATTTAACGACTTATGTATCCGTATGTTTGAGTGCAGTGCATTTTGGTAGAGTTAAGGTTGTGTATTTAGACGTTATGTCGATAATTTTGAACTGAATTTTATTCGTATTCGCTTGAAGCGAACCATCAAATTCAAAATATGTCATATTCTTGCATTTCACATATATGTATCATCCTAATCAAAAGAAACTAAAAACAAAAAGCATAAAATTGAAAATGTTCCAAAATAGTAAATGTGGACTGATTCAACATGTATTACCTTTGTGAAATGATGTATGATTACACATGATTGTTAAAGGTAATATAAATTTTAGTAAATATTATACATCTATGTGATTGAGTAAAAGATATGTCAAAGGGATAAAAACATTGGTCACGTCTACTTTATTATATTGATTATGATAAAAGGGGGTTGCAATGGCGTAGCATTTGTTTTTCTTTTATATGTTCACTTTCTTTATCATTTTACTTTGTAGATTGTTGATTAAGTTCTAATTTTATAATATATTCAGGTCATTATAGAAATGCCAAAGTTCTAATAATTTTATTTATTGATTAAGTTTATAAAGCAATTTTACATTCGAAATTATGAGCTACAACATTTTTTTTAACGATTACTAGTATTTTCATATTTAAAGTTTGTTTAAGTGTTAGTAATCATATTAACTCTTAGTAAGCTTCAACATTTATTTTAATATATAATTTTGTCTATCATATTTTTACGTTCTTTCTTATTTAGAGTTTTTCTTAAGTGCAAGTAAAAGTACAAAACTTTTTATCTTTACTTAGCTTTTCCTCTTTAGATTTTTTGTTCTTATCTTGTTGAATACTTTAGGTAATAGAAGTCGTAATTAAATATCAATAATTTAG
This sequence comes from Escallonia rubra, assembly GCA_033065855.1. Lineage (NCBI taxonomy): Eukaryota > Viridiplantae > Streptophyta > Magnoliopsida > Escalloniales > Escalloniaceae > Escallonia > Escallonia rubra. The sequence continues at coordinate 118,111 of JAVXUO010001102.1, read as the reverse complement.
TTTTTTAATTAAGGATGGCATAAAAAAATTCCGACTTATGAGATATAACATTTATTTCAATATGTAATTTTGTCTTTCATGTTTTTGCATTATTTCTAGTTTTAAAAGATTTATAACAATTTGGGCAATAATGTTTACAAATATTTTAATAATAAATTTTAGTAGCGAGTAAATAAGTTGTGTAAAAAAAAATGAGACGATGTGACGCATAAGTAAGATGAGTAAATAAGAAAAAAGAATAATTAGAAAAGCTTATGTGTTTTAAAGTTCAATGTGATATCATTAGAATAAACTCATGAAGTAAAATATCATATTTCTATTTTTAAATTATTTACAACAGTTTATAACTCATATTCCTTTTACATGTTGCTCCTGTATAAAGAAAAAAAAGCTTTTAATTTGTGACCTACAATTTTTTTTCTTGCATAAGTGACTTAGGTTTTCTTTATGTTTAAGTGTTTATAATGTTAATTTGAAGTTTTTTTTGTGGTGCTAATAGTCAAAATCAAGTTTGAAACCAAAAAGATAATTCTAGAGAGAGAGAGAGGGGGGGGGGGGGTGAATAGGGTTTTAAGACTACTTTAAAAAATTAACAAGTAATCACTACAAACTTAGAGAAACTATGAAGAACACTTAAAAAGCTTCAAGCAACAAACCTCAGACACAATATCTCAAATAAGCAAGCTAACCAATCTCAACACAAATATAAAACAATAATGTAAAGAGAGAAGAGTTTAGAGATACTTGACGCTTGAGATTTAGATGGTTCGGCTCGAATTACCCTCAAGCCTACGTCCACCCCTTCAAGGAAGTCCCTTGAAAGGCTCTAGAATCCACTAGTATGATCTTTCTTACAGGTCAAGATCGAACCTCTTACAATCCCTTGATGCTATACCCAAATAAAAAACAAGCTTTGACAATCCCGAAGATCCAAAGCTTGATAACCCTAAGCTTTGATACAAGAAACTTTAGATGAAGAATTGTGTACAAAGATTCACTCTCAAGAAGTAGATGAGTACAAGTTTAAGTTCTAGAACAAGAGAGATGAGTGTATGATGACTTATGAAAGTGTATATCTCTCAAATGTAAGCTCAGAATAAATGCTCTCTTGAATTGGATAAGAAAACAATGAAAACCAAGAGAGATTGAACAATTGCTTTGATCTTTGAGTATATGCAAGATGAGAGAGCTTTGAATGCATGCAAGATAAGAGAGCTTTGAATGCAATTGATGAATCAAAACTATGCCCAAGATGAGTTTATATAAGTGTGGAAATTAATATAACCGTTTGGAATTAGGTAGGGCATTTATTGCGCCAAACGATAAACACAGTCGACTGCATTGCACAATTGCAGTCGACTGTATTCCCAAAGTAGCCGTTGGAAATTCAAAATTTTGAATTGCAGTCGACTGTATTCCAATGCAGTCGACTGTAATAGGCTACTGGAAGTCATTGCAGTCGACTGCATTGGAATGCAGTCGACTGTAATACATCACTGTCCAACATGCAATCGACCAGTTTTCCCAGTTTTCAAAAAATGAAAAAGTTTATGCATGCAAGGAAAATCTATGGGCAAATTCTAGGTCACAGTCATCGATACGGTCAACTCTCTATGTCTAGTTACAAAGAAATGAATAAACGCAATTGTAAAAATCAATCGAAGTATTTCATCTTTGATGCGTTTTGTTGAGTGTATTTGATCGATTTGCTCGTCTAATTGTTCGTTTGCATGAGTATGAGATTGTACGTATTGTTTCATTAACTTAATGCATGTTAGACAATATAATCATCAATGTTAGTTATCATCAAAATCAAATATAATTCTAGATTAAATAACCATAGGGTTAACAAAGTTCCAATATGTTGATTCATTGACTATGTAGAGTTTTAGAAGGTATATAATTGATTTTTAACTTTTATAAGGTCAAATAAGTTTATGGTAATTATATCTCTGAAATTTTCAATAATAAGTTACAATAAAGAGTAATGATGCATGTGTGACTATAATAAGTAGAGGTAGAAGAGGAAAGGAGCACCGAAGCAAACATGATGACGCGTAATTTTTGTTTTCTTTATGTTTGAGTGTTTATTTTGTTATAAAAAGTATTTTTGAGGTTTTAATAATCAATATCAAGTGCTAATATGTTGATATATTGATTAGGTTGAGTTTTAGAAGATGTAGAAGAGAGTTTTTACTCTTATAAGATCTATTAAATTTATGGTAAAAAAACCTCCAAAATTTTAATAATAAGTTATATTAAAGAGTTATGATACATGTGTCACTTTAATAAGTAAAGGTAAATGAAGAATAAAACATTAAAACAAACATGATGACGTGTAATTTATGTTTTTTTATTTATTTATGCTTGAGTGTTTATTTTGTTATTTAAAGTGCTTTTGAGGTGTTAATAGCCAAAATTAAGTCCTAATATGTTGATATATTGATTAGGTAGAGTTTTATAATGTGTAGAATTGATCTTTTACTCTTATAAGGTTAACTAAATTTATGGTAATAATATCTCCGAATTTTTTAACAATAACTTATAATAAAGAGTCATGATGAAAGTGAGACTTCAATAAGTAAAGGTAAAATATGAATGAAACACCAAAATAAAGATGATAACGTGTTATAAAATTGAACAAAGATGACTTGTCGTATAATTAAAAAGAGTTGAAAGGAAAAACAACAGTAAGAAAAGTTTACGTGTCGCCGCCTTCACGATGCCTAATACTTTGTCTATTATATAGGATGATATATAGATGGTCCCGTAGACTTATCTAAATTGTAGACCATTGCTGACTCTTCGTATGTCCTTTATAGGCTTTATCTTCTCTTTTCTTTTCATTTTCTTGGTCTTGCTTTATCTTTCACTGTGGTGGACAGGGATTTATACTCCGTGAAAAGAAAGAAGACAGAAGACCAGATCGAGCGCACGTGTTAGACAAAATGACCAAACACCATCATGTATGAATCTGGAATCCTACTGTACTTATCGGTGGCAGTTTTAAAGTATATCATTAATCGTAATAATATCATTTTACAGATAAATTCGCCGTTTTTAATGGTCGATCGCCATTTTTATGTAAAGTAGGTTATAGGATCACATCTGGTCTTATGACTTAACCACAAAGGTACAATTTAGTGAAGCATCATTGAAGTTTTAATTTTGTCGTCGAAAAGACGAATTTGTTATTTCCCTAGTTAGCAATCTTCAATTGCAGTGGTGAATGGAAATTTAGGAGACAACTCCCGGGTGAAAATATTAACTAAACTACGAAATCCTTTCGAAATGCAAAATGATCATGCTATGAATCTTTACTCTTGTTCTTCTTTTCTCACTGCATTCTATAACGCTCTAACTATTAATTTTTTATGAATTTTTCTCGCCCTTATGTTCCTACTTTTGCTCTCGAATACTTTTCGTCTCTATATATTGAGAAACTATTATATAAGTTTTGGACATTGATCCCAACCATTTAAGACCCTTGAATGCGGAGGAACTGATGTGATAGCACGAGGAAGTAACATAGGCATGAAATTATTTACTATGTATTTGACTATTATAAATGATTTAGATTGTTGATCTCAAACCACCTAACAATTTTATATTATATATGAACCAATGAGCTTAGTTCTTGGCGTGGGAATGCAGCGATGATCCAAAGAATAAAACACAAGAGTGACTAATTTGAAGTCCGGCCATGGATTTGGTGGCTTTGCACTCTCACACACGTTACCTTAGGGAGGGACCCATAACAAAGAATTTAACAAAAAAGTAGTAGGTGTATAGTGGAAGAAACCACATAGTTGACATCATCTCTCGTGACGTAATGCATGCTGACGGCAGAATTGATTCTTAATATGACGACTTGGTCATTCAACTGGTTTGGTTCATAGAAAGCCACGCATCAAAGAAAAAACTCAAAATAAAAACTGAGTAATCCAACACCCATCTGTTTTTGTAAGAAATAAAAGCTAAATTAATTTAAATTTTTTTAAAAAAATAAAAAATAAAAACTGAAAGTGATTTCAAACGTACCTAAAACTATAGACTCCTCTCGGCGATCTTTTTGTGTATCGGTCAAATCTGCCAAATGATTCGTAATTATTTGCTTACGGGAGGCGGAAGTTTGAACATATATAGTTTTTAGCATTTTTCTACCGCATGCTTTGATTCCTGGATCCCACCTATAAAGAAAGAAGACTTGAAAGAAGACTCACACCTATAGACAGTGACACACACACAGAGAGCAGCCACATGACTAAGAGCAGCAATGCAGTTGAATCATTTAGTATATGTCTTAGTATATAAAAATAGGTCACAGACACTCCTCTAGTTCGACCACTTTTAAGAATCATGGATGCTCTCTCGCATGAAGAACAGGTAATGAATTTTCTCTCTCTACATTACAAATATTAGTTATTCATGCCAACCTCCCCTCTCCCACCCCCCTTTCCACAAAGAAGAATTGAAAAAAATGGAAAGAAAGAAGCTTGATTGACAATTCGCTTATTTTCTTATATAGGCGGAATATCTGGGAATGGAAATAGGAAGACTAAGAAGAGAGAACGAAAATTTACAGTATATGATGCAAGTTATGACAGGCCAGTGCACCGTCCTGCAAAGCCACCTAGGAATGAAGAAGAAAGAGCAAATGAGCAGTTGTTCAACAGAGACTTGCCCAAGTCATGAGCATTCTGACAAGAAGATGTGGAGCAAGTCGCCGATCACCAAACCCGAAGCCTCAAAATTTTTTTTCAAAACCGACACAAGTGATCGGAGCTTAGTAAGTCTGTCCATTAACACTACTCACTCCTTTTTGAGCTAAAGTTTTTATTTGGTATGGTCCGCGGGATTAGAGGACTGCAGCCATAGAGCGGTTTAGAACTAGGCCTTGATGGACTACTATATTCGATTCTCAACGAGATGGTAAGAAACTAGGATCATCTTGTGACAGTAAGCCATAATGAGTCATCTAGACCTCTTGCAAGAGGCATGATTGCAACTTGCATGATCCCTGGCGATCCTATGCGTCTTGGGCCATATTTTGGGGACCAGTGAAATGAGCTAATATATGTTTTCGTTGCCTTTCGCCAAGCTTAAAAAACTTGTCAGCCCCCTCTCAAAGGTGGGAATGATTATGTTGGAGTTTAAAGTTCTTGATGATGATTTGTATGTATACATTACATATGAGGTTTAACTTTTTCTGATTTAGATAGTAAGAGACGGATTTCAATGGAGAAAATATGGGCAGAAGGTTACCAAAGATAATCCATCTCCTCGAGCTTATTTCAGGTGCTCAATGGCTCCCAGATGCCCTGTCAAAAAGAAGGTACAGACCAAGTAATTCTCACAATTGATTTCAGAAGTACATTTTATGTGCAGAGATGCCCAGTTAAATCGAAGTTACATTCTAGTTTGGCAGTTCCAACATCTTGTGTGGTGATCCCTGATTTATCAATGGTGTAGGTACAGAGGTGCATGGAGGATGAGTCTCTTATGGTTGTCGTGTACGAAGGAGAACATGATCACGAAACTTTTGATACATCAAAAAGAGTCACATGTATTTCACCACCACCAGCTCCTTCTTCTCATCAAAATGTAATCCTTGATCTCACACTTTCTGGAGCTGCCGACGGGATCAGAAGTACCTCTTCAAACGTCGTTAAGGAATACGGTAATAGCAATTTCATCAACTTTGAAGAATACGTGGCATCCTTCTTAGCTAAGGATCCAAACTTCACCTCAGGTTTAGCTGCAGCGGTTGCACGCTCCATCACTGACCAAAGATGACAGTGATGATGCTCATGCGCAGAGAAACTAGGGATGAAGTACGAGTTTCAACCAACCCTGATGAGATACCATGTACGGAGATCTTGATTATCTGGATATTTCATGTATATGGGAGCGCTTTCCCTGTGTCTGGTGCGAATCTGAAGCTAGTTGTCAAGCTACCGTATTTTGACTGGTTCAATATATATGGAGTACTCTTGCTTCTTGCAACTGGATGACCAATTTGTTCCTGGAATAGAACAAGGTTTTGGCGAGTTATCTACTGTTGTGCATAACACCTCCACCTCAAATAGTCGAGTTATCTACTGTTGTGCTTAAAAATGTGCCACTAAATACCTCAAATAGTCAAGTTGAGTTACTCTTAACTATTCGTCAACCTGTCAAAAGGGCAGGGGCTAGAAAGGATGGGACTAATACGGCTAATACCATTTAATAAATCGAGTATGTACACACCTCACTTTAGTACTATATACTTAATTAAGTTTGTTTATTATCAGATATATTATTAATTAAGGTTGTTATATTACTATGGCCGGGTTTACGCCTAGTAATATAAGTAGCATAATTTACTTAAGTCCGATCCTATGAATGGTCTGGTTCAGTAATGGTCCTAGGTTAGTTCAAGGGATAATTCCATTTGTAGTCCTTTAGATTTATCTGTCTTTTTATTTTGGTCCCTGTATTTTCAAATCCTTGAAAAGACAGTTTGTACTATGCACCGTCATTAATTTAGTCCATCCGTCAGCATTTCTGTTGTAAATTTGGGGTATTTCGGCCAAGCCCTAGCCTTACAGCCCTCCACCTCTCTCGCTTCCCTTTCTCTCCCTTCTGCCTTCCTCGTCTTCCCTCTCTTCTCCATCCTAGCAACTACCACCAAAATAATGAACTCCAAATTTCATCCTTCCAAAAAGCAAACCCATCAATCATCATCCACTACAATTATATATGGCTCACCAAACATGGAACATCCCCAGCCTGATTTAACATACCCCTTCTCCTCCTCCCTCCCAACACCAACACCCCAACTACAACAAAGGAAACCCAGGAAGCCCACCCAATTCTTTCCATTATCAAATCTGCAACGAAAAATGACAAGAATAAAGAGAATATTCCATTTCATTTCCATCATATTCAGCAAAGGAAACCGTCAAAGATCATGTGCCCCATACAAAGCCCCAAAACAGAGCACTACAAAAACCTCATAATCGTCACCGTGGCTACCGTCTTGTTCCTCTACGATGCCGCCAGCAATGACACTATCGCTCTCATCTGCCTAGAATCCAATCGACCCACCACCTCTACAAGTGAAGCTCCCCAAAATCGACTACAATTCCATCATGCCTATCACTGACAAATCGACGTCATTCGCCAATTTTTGATTCGGCTAGTGGTGATGGTTGACTTATGGTGGTGGCAGCGAATGTGGGGGTAGGAGAATGTGGCGGGGTGAGGGGAGAGTGTTTATGGCATGTGTGATGAATAGGTCATTTTGTGATCGAGAATGGTGGTGATCGAACGACTGGTGGTGACGGTTGATTTATGGTGGTGGCAGCGGATGTGGGGGAACAAAAAAGGGTTGAGGGGAGGTAGAAAGGGAAAAGAGAAAGGTGGAAACTTTAAGCTATGGCATAATTTTTTTTAACTATTTGACCAAAATAGCCCCAAGTTTTAACAGAAATGCTAACGGAGGGACTAAATTAATGACGGTACGTAGTACATGGACTCTTTTGAAGGATTTAAAAATACAGGAACCAAAATAAAAAGACGGGTAAAGTACAAGGGACTAAAATAGAATTATCCCTTAGTTCAATCATTACCAATTCCATCAATTAAACCACTTCAGTTAGCTGATGGAGCTAGTTGGGTTTAACGTAAGTTAAGGTAAAGATATTTTGCCTTCATCCATATTGGTATTTGATTTCTGAAAATGGATTGATCCTTGATGCAGAGACTGTCTTATGATTGATTTTGGTTAATTCCCAAAATCTGGTGTTGATTTTTGGAGATTTTTAACTAAATTTGGGTAATTCCAACCCCCCCCCCCCCCCCCCCCCCCCCACAGAAAAAAAGAATAAAATCGTATTTAATTAGGGAATGAACCGGTCGTTTTCATTAAAACTAGCCGGTAAGGCTTGCAATTTGGGATAACCGGCCGGTAAGTTGACTTTTGGGCCTTTTTGATTTCGTTCGAATTCTATTCTTCTTTTTTGTTATGGGAGCAGATAGACAAATGAAAAAGAAAAAAAATAGCGTGATGATTCAGCATGACCCTTTGGACATACTTCTTAATGGGTTTAATGTAGACAATCTTGTACAGTTCTTGGAATAATATAAGGTGCGTCGACAAGAACTTTTCCTCAACTTTGCACCATATGGTATTACCTATTCCCTCACCACAATCAGAAAACTCTACTATCTTCTCGGAAAAGGCCTACACCATGACTGCTAGTGGCTAATTTCCATGCTCTCAAGGAATAGAAAGATCATTTTGGGTTGGTGTGTAAACCCACTAAGGAGGAGAAGATGGAGGCCTGTAATAGAATGGCTTGCCTCAAGAAGGCCTGTAGCAAGGGCAATTCTTGGATTCTCCTACACTGTCCAAAATCCCAACACTCGATGGTTACTTCGTCCAAAAAGGAAAGGTTATCCCTTACTATGGATTCCTAAGGCTAGTTTTCAACGTCCACACAAAAAAACTGATAAAGGGATGGGAGACAATTTATGACTGGGATTGGGTGGAAGATTAAGAAGTTCCAAGTCTGGTGATGGAACCAAATAAGGATACTACAACAAATTGGATGGACCATGTAACATCCTGAAAATTTGGAGCTTTAAAACCCCGAACTCCCAGAGCGTTAAAACAATCACTACTTAATGACATAAAATCTCGACTCAAATATCCAACTTTAACACTTATATCAGAGCTTCTAATCAACGCAATTCATCAAATCATTAATACATATAGTGTTAAACAAAAGAGACTTGAGTTTTCTACATAACAAGTTTAACAGAATTTACCCACGTAGAGGTTCTAATGATCAATACTAAAACTTCAATTCAAATTTGTTCTTCACTCGGCTCTAATCCATACTCAAGTAACCTAATGTTGGTTATCACCTCTGGAAATGAAGTCAAACATGACTGAGTTTTTGAGAACCCATTAAGGTCGATCAAGGATTAAAAATAGAGATAACAAAGCGATTCGAACGATTTTCTATATACAATCAAATGATAACTTTAAAAAGGATTTTTTCAAAAATAAAACCACAGCATTTTAATATAAACATGGAGAGGAGTATCAGCTCTATCCCTCAAAGTTAATAAACATTATCAAAACATTCAGGTACAAAAAGTAACGGAAACATATATCATTAAACATGAGCAATACACTATAGTAAAGCCACCCCGGCAGTGGGCAGATACACTTTTACATATGCATATGTACACTAACTAGTCCATTTAGGATCTAATTTTAACCCAAACCAAACAGACCATCCTTATAATGCCAACAATACACATCATCCTTATAACTCCCCAGATTTACTAACTCATATCAATATTCAAAAGAAATAAACACAATTCAAAATGTTTTATGATGATCCAGTCAATAAAACATAAGAGAATAAAGAATTCCAAATGATTGCTTTAAGGTTCAAGTTAGGGTTTCATGTTTGGACAAAATTCCTTACCCCTATCCAAGCTGTGCAATACTATGCAACCTCGTTTAATAATCGATATCCTTGAATTAACCTAAATGGCTAATTATTTATCAGGATAGAATCTAACTTTATAACTCTATAAATATAATATAAATTTCTTAGACGTTGCTCACCCTGACACTCTCAACACAAACCAAATCGAAATGGCTCCCACGTATGGCCAACTTAACTGAAAACCCCGCACAATCTATAAAGCATTAAGATACTAAAAAATTTATAATAAATCTGAAATAAAAAAGATAACCCTAGAGGGGAGGGGGGGGGGGGGTGAATAGGGTTTTAAGACTACTTTAAAAATTAACAAGTAAATACTATAAACTTAGAAATTATAAGAATAACACTTGAAAGGTTACAATCAACAAACCTCAAACACAATATCTCAAGTAAGCAAACAAGCCAATCTCAACACAAATGTAAAACGATAATATAAGGAGAGAAGGGTTTAGAGATACTTGACAAATAGATTTAAATGGTTCGGCTTGATATACCCTCAAGCCTACGTCCACCCCTTAAAGGAAGTCCCTTGAAAGGCCCTAAAATCCACTAGTATAATCTTTCTTACTGGTCAAGATCGAACCTCTTACAATCCCTTGATGCTGTGCCCACATCAAGAACAAGCTTTGACAATCCCAAAGCTCCAAAGCTTGACAACCTCAAGCTTTGATACAAGAACCTTTAGATGAAGAAATGTGTACAAGATTTCACTCTCAAGAAGTAGATGAGTACACGTTTAAGCACTAGAACAAGAGAGATGAGTGTATGATGACTTATGAAAGTGTATATCTCTCAAATGTAAACTCACAATAAATGTTCTCTTAAAATGGATGAGAAATCAATGAAAAACAAGAAAGATTGAACAATTGCTTTAATCTTTGAGTATATGAAAGATAAGAGAGCTTTGAATGCAATTGATGAATCAAAACTATGCCCAAGCTGAAAATTTATAGAGTTGGAAATTAATATGACCGTTTGGAGTTAGGTGAAGCATTAAATGCGCCAAATGGTAAATACAGTCGACTGTAATGTGCCTTTGCAGTCAACTGGATTCCTAAAGTAGCCGTTAGAAATTCAAAATTTCCAACTTGCAGTCGACTGTAATCTAATGCACTCGATTGTAATAGGCTACTGGAAGTATTGCAGTCGACTGCATCGGAATGCCGTCGAGTATAATACATCACTGCCCAACTTGCAGTCGACTGCATTCCAATGCAGTCCACTAGTTTCCTTGTTTTCAAAGAATGAAAAACTTTTATGCATGCAAGGGAAACTTATGGGCAAGTTCTAGGTATACGGTCATCGTTATGATCATCTCTCTATGTCTAGTTTACAAAGAAGGAAATAAAAGTAACGTAAAATTCAATCGACGAATTCCTTCTTTGATGCGTTCCGTTGAGAGTCTTTTACCGTGTTGCTCGTCTAATAGTTCGTTTGCATGAGTATGAGATTGTTCCTATTGCTTCATCAACTCAATGCATGTTAGACAACATAAACATCAATGTTGGTTATCATCAAAACCAAATACAATCATTGGTTAAATAACCGTAGGGTTAACAAAATCCTTATAAAATACATTTATAGCTTAAACCATCCTAGCAAGTTAATAATATGAATTTTTAAATATTTTCAAATTAAAAATAATTTTCTTAAATACCAGAAATAACACTTAATACTTCTAGCTCAAATCAAAATTAAATCTTTGCTTGGTATAATAAGGACATGCCTAGAAATTGATCCTTTAATTGTCTAACACTACTTACCCACTTTCCTCAAAAGTAAGCCCGTCGAGCAGACATTCTACAATTTGAGGCCTGAATGGTTCCTTAAGGTTAAGGACGAGGTCATGAAATTGCACAGCATAAGGTTCATATGAGTCATCGAGTAATTGAGTTTGTTAGCCAATATAGTGCCTATCCCAAAGCTGAACAGTCAGTTCCCAATGTGTTTAGAGTATATGGGTCTTAAAAGGGGGTCTCATAAGGATTACTTCCATATCCTTATCATTGAATTGATCCTAGACAATACGGCCGAGCACGAACTGGTCTCATTTGTAGATTACTTCGCAGGGTACAATCAAATTAAGATGGCACCCAAAGATCAGAAAAGACTACAGTCATCATCCCAAAGGGGACATTTTATTATAATGTGATGCCTTATGGGTTAATGAATGCTGGGCCTACCTATCAGCGTGCGGCTACTACCCTATTCCATGACATAATGCATAAAGAGGCAGAGGACATGATCACCAAATCCAAAAGGCACGAGGACCACTACTTAGTTTTGCCGAGGTATTTTCGAAGGAGGCAGTAGCATTATGTGAGGCTTAACCCTCAGAAGTGTGTCTTTGTAGTTACTGGTGATAAACTTTTAGGGCTTATGGTTAGTAAGTGAGGAATTGAGGTGGATGCGGCTAAGATTAATGTCATTGTATCAGTGTCTCATCACAGACTGATGGTCCTTTTAGGTAAATTTATCCTTCAGCACATCTTGTACACAAATAAGGTGAAATTGAGGAGGGATCTCTTTCGGACTTGAAGCCTATGGTCACTTTTGAAGAAAATATTGTTGTCTTAGCCCTTACTGATAATAAGGATAACGATGTCATGTTCACTTCGGATTAATTATTTTTTTTTTGGATTAAAAACTTCTTTTTAGTGTCAGAAGTTTGTTAAATTGCCAAGTTCTGAAATTCTTTTACGTAATTTTATTCATTTAATGTACTAACATTTATTTATTTATTTATTTATTTATTTGCGTCTTGTGCTTAAGTTACAAAGATTCTTTGCGCCTTAAATACGAATGTGTCTTTAATAGCAATGGTTCCCATAGACTTATCTATAATATGGACCATTGTTTACCCTTCACATGTCCTTTATAGGCTTTATCTCCACTTTTCTCTTTATTTTCTTGGTCTTGCATTGTCTTTCACTATGGTTAACACGGACTTGTACACCATTAAAAGAAAGAAGACCAGAGCGCACGTGTAAGACAAAATGTCCCAAGAATTCGATGCTGTTTTTTGTGAATAAGAATGATAACTACTAGCTGTTAATTTCACTCCACGACCTTGCGTTTATGTAATTTGTTGAACATAGCAAGTGGTTTTGTTATTACGTCATATGAATCTGGATTTCATGCTCTTGTAGCAAAAGTGACCACAACAAAGTGTTGTCCAAGACATGTAATCAGCTTTAGCCAAAAGGACAGTCTCTTTTAATCCCTTATTATATGCTTTTTTTAAGGTAAAGGTAAAGTAGTCAAAATCTCGTACAATTAATAACTTTAATTTACAGAATCTTATTGTTTAATAGAAATGTTAGTCATTAAGATTGATAAAAGAAGTTCCTTTCATGCATACAATTGTAACACTAAAATTATGATTTTCAGCTCTAGTAGATCACATTTGGTCAGGAAGTACAAGTTAACTCTGCTTTAAAATAGTAAAAAACAAAAGGCAAGCTATCGAAGCAAGCCTTTAATTTTTACGTGCTTTAATTGTTACTTGTTTTTTGTTATATAACGTGCCCATGTATGTTAAATCAAAGCACTTCTCGTTTTGCTTTTGGTAGGCAAAGCCCAAAATTTTTGAAAATGGGATTCTAATCATCTGCCTTGAGGGTGTTTGGGGTTGATTTTGGGATGGTCAAACCTAATTTAATCTAGATTAAATCAGGTATGTGAGTGTTTGGCAAAAGAGATTATGAGATTTCATCTGGCTAAAAAAATTAAAAACTGATTAAATCCATAATCCTGGAAAGTGAGGATTATGAAATAATCATTTTTTCCATAATTAGGTTTGACCTTTTAATTTACCATCCTATCCCCATTCTTTTTTTTTTTTTTACAAAAATACATTTCATACCCTTTTAACTAATTATTAGACGTGACTTTTAATTAGCTTCTGGAGTTATATTTGTTCTATGCTAACAGAGAGAGGGAGCACAACAGTTCATCAACAGCCGCCTTCTTCCTCCCTACCATTTTTGTCCGCACGTCAACCTTTAATTCAGAATAAGAAGTGACAACTTTTGTAGGTGCTTGAAAATAGTTTCTTCAATAATTTTTTTCGTATATCGTAGTTATTTTCAAATGAAAGTTATGTTAACATTACTCACTAAATGGATATTAGAAACTTTATTTATGTAGTGTCCTTTATGGTCATTTTGCCATATCAAAATTGATTTAATCACTTTTTACCCAAACACTTTTTGTAACTTTAAGCTAGTTCACAGCTAATTTTGCCAAACAGCAAACTGATTTTGCTTAAAGTAGATTAAAAAATCTGATTTTGAAACTGATTCAAATTTAAGCTGAAATATGTTTTTCAGAATCAATCCCAAACGGCCTCTTATACTTGTCGGTAGCAGTTCTAAAGTGTGTCGTTAAACCATGACAATATCATTTTACAAATAAATTCATCATTTTTTTAATAGTCGATTGTCATTCTTTATGCAAACTAGGTTATAAGATGCATGAAATTATATATTACTCCCTCCGTCCCACATAATTCGATCAACTTTGACTTGCACGCAGATTAAGGATTCAAGTTATATATTGTTTGTTTCTCATTCTATACTTTAGAGAGAGGAGGAAAAAAGTTGGTCAGGTGAAAGAAAATTGATTAGTGTAATATTATATATATAGAGAGAGAAATAAAATAAAATAAAAAGTGTTAAAAAGTGGGCCAGAGAGAAAATGAATTTATGGAGAGTTAAATGTGGAGAGAAAAATAAAATAAAAAAATGCAAGAAGATAAATACAAACAAAAAAAATACATGTAAAATCTTTCTTTATTTGAAAAATGAGTAATTTTTGTGGAACGATTAAAAAAAGAAAAATAATTAATTTATGTGGGACGGAGGGAGTACTGTGTAGGTGTATTCGACAAATATAAATGATGAGAATGATTGATCTTAAACTACCCAACAGTTTTTCACTAGGAAGGAATGACCTTAGTTCTTGGCGTGGTAATCCACTGACGATCCAAAAAGAAAAAACAAAAAGTGACTTGATTTGAAGTCCATGGATTTGGTGGCTTTACACCCTCACACACGTTAGGTTGGACCCATAACAAAAAATTTAAACAAAATGTAGTAGGTGTATAGTGGAAGAAGCCAGATATATAGTTGACATCATCTCTCGTGATGTAATGCATGCTGACGGCATAATTGATTCTTAATATGACGACTTAATTGGTCATTCAAATGATTTCTCCCCAGCAATGACTTCACCAAATATGTAAAATGGACAAATTATATGCTCTCTCTTTAATTTGATGACTGTAAGCTAAAGTTATGTAGTAGCTTCGATTTGGATGAGTGGGTTTGAGAGTTTTATCTCCATTAACGGCTTTTATGTGAAATTCATAAGCAAGCCATGTATCTCTTTATGTTAAGTTACTATAATATATATATATAGTAAATGGGTCTAATATGTGTATCACACTGTGATGTGTCTTCTTACATGGTCGTCTCGATTTCACGTGTAAAGTCAAATTAACGACAGACAAATACATGTGTACCACCACAAAGTAGACAGATACGAGAAATGCGTATGAATGGTACCAAATGTGAACAGCAAGAGTCGAATTTAAAATCATGTTCAACCGAGAGTTTTGATTCATGTTTAGTTACAAGTTGCTAAAAAAACTTAAGATATGAAAACATGAGTTAAACAATGTATATCATGCATTAATTCTTTAAACGCTCTCTTTTCATCTTCTTTAGCAACTCGTATCATACATTACACAAAAAAAAAAAAAATTAATCAAAATTGTGGAAGACTCTTTGTGATCGTTTCATCTATGGGTTGAATCTGCTAAATGAATCAATATTATTTGCTTAGGGGATCGGAGGGCGGAAGTTCAAACATATACGAGTAGTTTTTTACATATGATTTTTTGCATTATCTACCGCATGTCTTTGATTTCAGGATCCCACCTATAAAGAAAGAAGACTTGAAAGAACACTCACACTATATACAGAGACAGACAGAGAAGACTTGACTAAGAGCAGCCAGGTAGTTGAATCATTTATTACATGAACTCCTCTAGTTCAACCACTTTTAAGAATCATGGCTGCTCTCTCGCATGAAGAACAGGTAATTAATTTTCTCTCTCTGCATTACAAATATTAGTTATACATGCAAAACCCTCCCCCTCTTCCCTTTCTTTCCCTTCCACAGAGAAGAAGTGACAAAAAAATTGGATATAACTATGCAAGAAAGAAGCTTGATTGGCAATTTGCTTATTTTCTTATATAGGCGGAATATCTGGGAACGGAAATAGGAAGACTAAGAAGAGAGAACGAAAATCTACAGTATATGGTGGACGTTATGACAGGCCAGTGCACCGTCCTGCAAAGCCACCTAGAAATGAAGAAGAAAGAGCAAATGAGCAGTTGTTCATCAGAGAGTTGCCCAAGTCGTGAGCATTCTGACAAGAAGATGTGGAGCAAGACGCCAATCACCAAACCCGAAGCCTCAAAATATTTTTTGAAAGTCCACTCAAGTGATAGGAGCTTAGTAAGTCTGTCCCTTAATACTATTCGCTCCTTTCCTAAAGTACTTAACTTGCATGGTTCGCGGGTTTAAGAACTAGACCTTGAGGGAGTACCATAATCGATTCTTAACGAGATGGTAAGAAACTAAGATCATTCTGCGGCAGTAAGCCCCTAATGAGTCATCTAGACCCCTATCAAGACTGGAAGAGGTATGACTGCTACTTAATCGCATGATCCCTGGCGATCCTATGCGTCTTGGGCCATATTTTGGGGACCCGTGAGTTGAGCTAACGTATGTTTCGTTGCCCTTGGCGAGGCTTAGAAAACTTGTTAGCCCCCTCTCATAGGTGGGAACGATTATGTTGGAGTTTAAATTTCTTGATGATTAATTACATATATCTTTTATATATGCACCAGTGGTCCATGTCCTCAAATTCTCTATTTTTATTTCCCTCCAACTACTTACTCGACGAGGTTTACTTTTGTTTGATTTAGATAGTAAGAGACGGATTTCAATGGAGAAAATATGGGCAGAAGGTTATTAAAGATAATCCATCTCCTCGAGCTTATTTCAGGTGCTCAATGGCTCCCAGATGCCCTGTCAAAAAGAAGGTACAGACGAAGTAATTCTCACAATGATTTCGGAAGTATATTTTATGTGCAGAGATGCCCAGTTAAATCGAAGTTACATTCTAGTTTGGCAGTTCCAACATCTTGTGTGGTGATCCCTGATTTATCAATGGTGTAGGTACAGAGGTGCATGGAGGATGAGTCTCTTATGGTTATCGTGTACGAAGGAGAACACGATCACGAAACTTTTGATACATCAAAAAGAGTCACATGTATTTCACCACCACCAGCTCCTCCTTCTCATCAAAATGTAATCCTTGATCTCACACTTTCTGGATCTGCCGACGGGATCAGAAGTACCTCTTCAAACGTCGTTAAGGAATACGGTATTAGCAATTTCATCAACTTTGAAGAAGACGTGGCATCCTTCTTAGCTAAGGATCCAAACTTCACCTCAGGTTTAGCTGCAGCGGTTGCACGCTCCATCACTGACCAAAGATGACAGTGATGATGCTCATGCGCAGAGAAACTAGGGATGAAGTACGAGTTTCAACCAACCCTGATGAGATACCAAGTACGGAGATCTTGATTATCTGGATATTTCATGTATATGGGAGCGCTTTCCCTGTGTCTGGTGCGAATCTGAAGCTAGTTGTCAAGCTACCGTATTTTGACTGGTTCATTATATATGGAGTACTCTTGCTTCTTGCAACTGGATGACCTTTAACTTGTACCTGGAATAGAACAAGGTTTTGGCGAACAAGAAAATGACAAAATAGAGCTTGGCCTTACGCAACCTGTTGACGTGTAAATCCTGTTTATCGACAACACCTCCACCTCAAATAGTCGAGTTATCCACTGTTGTGCTTAAAAATGTGCCACTGAGGGTCTGTTTGACATAACCTTTTTTTTTTATTATTTTCAGTTTTTAAAGAGTAGTTTAATTTATTTTTTTTTACAAAAATAAGTGGGTGTTTGATAACCTTTTTTTTTTAGTTTTTTTTTTTTTTTTTGTGTTTGGTAACCCTTTTTATTTTGACTTTTTATTTTGTAGTGGTTTGCAGTGGCGGTGGTGGGGCGTAGCGGTGGTCGACGGTGGTGGTGGCCGGCGGTTGTCGCGGCAGTCGCCGGTAGCGGCTGCCGGCAGAGGTGGCTGTCGGCGGCCGGAGGTGGTGGCTGCCGGCGGTGGTGGCCAGAGGTGGCTGCCACCCGGTGGTGGTTGACAGCGGCCGGAGGTGGCTGTCGAGCGGCGGTGGCTGCCGGAGGTGGTGGCCTGAGGTGGCTGCCGCCCTGTGGTGGTTACCGGCGGCCAGAGGTGGCTGTCTAGAGGCAGTGGCTGCCGGAGGTGGCCTCCGGCCAGCAGTGGTGGCCACCGCCCACCGCCGCCCAGGGGTGGCTGCCGGCGGTCAAAGATGGCTGTCGGTGGCTGCCGGCAGTGGGTGAGTTGTGGTGGTGGTCTCAAATTTTTTTTTTAAGTGAACACAAAAAGAGCTTTTTCCTCTTTTTTTTTTACTCTACAATTTAAAAAGCCACTTTTTAAATTGAAAAAAAAAGTTTTACCAAATACTCCTATTTTTTTCAATTTTTTAAACTGAAAAAAAAGAGCAAAAAAAAACAGTGTCAAACGGCCCCTAAATACCTCAAATAGTCAAGTTGAGTTACTCTTAACTATTCGTCAACCTGTCAAAAGAGCAAGGGCTAGAAAGGATGGGACTAATACGGCTAATGCAATTTAATAAATCGAGTATGTAGACACCTCACTTTTGTACTATATACTTAATTAAGTTTATTTATTATCAGATATATTATTAATTAAGGTTGTTATATTACTATGGCCGGGTTTTTAATATAAGGAGCATAATTTACTTAAGTCCGATCCTATGAATGGTCTGGTTCAGTAATGGTCCTAGGTTAGTTCAAGGGATAATTCCATTTGTAGTCCTTTAGACTTATCCGTCTTTTTATTTTGGTCCATGTATTTTCAAATCCTTGAAAAGAAAGCCTGTACTATGCACCGTCATTAATTTAGTCCCTCCGTCAGCATTTCTGTTGTAAATTTGGGGTATTTCGGCCAAGCCCTAGCCTTCAGCCCTCCGCCTCTCTCGCTTGCCTTTCTTTCCCTTCTGCCTTCCTCGTCTTCCTCGTCTTCCCTCTCTTCTCCATCCTAGCAACCGCCACCAAAATAATGAACTCCAAATTTCATCCTTCCAAAACCAAACACATCAATCATCATCCACTACAATTATATATGGCTCACCAAACATGGAACATCCCCAACTTGATTTAACATACCCCTTCTCTTCCTCCCTCCCAACACCAACACCCCAATTACAACAAAGGAAACCCAGGAAGCCCACCCAATTCTTTCAATTATCAAATCTGCAACGAAAAATGACAAGAGTAAAGAGAATATTTCATTTCATTTCCATCATATTCAGCAAAGGAAACCCACCCAATTCCTCCAATTGTCAAAGATCGTGTGCCCCATACAAAGCCCCAAAACAGAGCACTGCAAAAACCTCATAACCATCACCGTGGCTACCGTCTTGTTCCTCTGCGGTGCTGCCAGTGACGACAGTGTCGCTCTCCTCTGCCTAGAATCCAATCGACCCACCACCTCTACAAGCGAAGCTCCCCAAAATCGACTACAATTCCATCATGCCCATCACTGAAAAATCGACGTCATTCGCCAATTTTTTATTCGGCTAGTGGTGATGGTTGACTTATGGTGGTGGCAGCGAATGTGGGGGTAGGAGAATGTGGCGGGGTGAGGGGACAGTGTTTATGGCAGGTGTAATGAATAGGTCATTTTGTGACCGAGAATGGTGGTGATCGAACGACTGGTGGTGACGGTTGATTTATGGTGGTGGCAGCGGATGTGGGGGAACGAAAAAGGGTTGGGGGGAGGCAGAAAGGGAAAAGAGAAAGGTGGAAACTTTAAGCTATGGCTCATTTGTTTTTCACTATTTGACCAAAATAGCCCCAAGTTTTAACAGAAATGCTACCGAATGGACTAAATTAATGACGGTATGTAGTACATAGACTTTTTTGAAGGATTTGAAAATACAAGAACCAAAATAAAAAGACGGGTAAAGTACAAGGGACTAAAATAGAATTATCCCTTAGTTCAATCATTACCAATTCCATCAATTAAACCACTTCAGTTAGCTGATGGAGCTAGTTGGGTTTAACCTAAGTTAAGGTAAAGATATTTTGCTTTCATCCATATTGGTATTTGATTTATGAAAATGGCTTGATCCTTGATGCAGAGACTGTCTTATGGTTGATTTTGGTTAATTCCCAAAATCTGGTGTTGATTTTTGGAGATTTTGAACTAAATTTGGGTAATTCACCCCCCCCCCCCCCCCCCCCAAAGAAAAAATTAGAATAAAATCGTATTTAATTAGGGAATTAACCTGTTGTTTTCATTAAAACTAGCCGATAGGGCTTGTAATTTGGGATAATCGGCCAGTAAGTTGACCTTTTGGCCTTTTTGATTTCGTTCGAATTCTATTCTTCTTTTTTTTTCTTTTTTGTTATGGGAGCAGATAGGCAAATGAAAAAGAAAAAAAAAATAGCGTGATGATTCAGCATGACCCTTTGGACATACTTCTTAATGGGTTCAATGTAGACAATCTTGTACAGTTCTTGGAATAATATAAGGTGCGTCGACAAGAACTTTTCCTCAACTTTGCACCATATGGTATTACCTATTCCCTCACCACAATCAGGAAGCTCCACTATCTTCTCGGAAAAGGCCTACACCATGACTGCTAGTGGCTAATTTCCCTGCTCTCAAGGAATAGAAAGATCATTTTGGGTTGGTGTGTAATCCCACTAAGGAGGAGAAGATGGAGGCCTGTAATAGAATGGCTTGCCCCAAGAAGGCCCGATAGCATGGGCAATTCTTGGATTCTCCTACACTGTCCAAAATCCCAACACTCAATGGTTACTTCGTCCTACAAGGAAAGGTTATCCCTTACTATGGATTCCTAAGGCTAGTTTTCAACGTCCAAACAAAAAAACTGATAAAGGGATGGGAGACAATTTATGACTGGGATTGGGTGGAAGATTAAGAAGTTCCAAGTCTGGTGATGGAACCAAATAAGGATACTACAACAAATTGGATGGACCATGTAACATCCTGAAAATTTGGAGCTTTAAAACCCCGAACTCCCAGAGCGTTAAAACAATCACTACTTAATGACATAAAACCTCGACTAAAATATCCAACTTTAACACTTATATCAGAGCTTCTAATCAACGCAATTCATCAAATCATTAATACATATAGTGATAAACAAAAGAGACTTAAGTTTTCTACAGAGCGAGTTTAACAGAATTTACCCATGTAGAGGTTCTAATGATCAATATTAAAACTTCATTTCAAATTTTTTCCTCACTCGGCTCTAATCCATACTCAAGCTACATAACATTGGTTATCACCTCTGGAAAGGAAGTCAAACAAAACTGAGTTTTTGAGAACCCATTAAGGTCGATCAAGGATTAAAAATAGAGACAACAAAGCGATTCGAATGATTTTCTATATACAATCAAATGATAACTTTAAAAGGGATTTTTTTTTTTTAAATAAAACCACAGCATTTTAATATAGACATAGGGAGGAGTATCAACTCTATCCCTCAAAAATTTTCATTTCCAATTCATTTCATTTCATAAAAATTATTCACTGTAAATTTCAACATAAAACATGGATGCAATTGGAGGAAGTAATTTGTGTGAAGATTCGGATCAAATTTTTCAACATTGGATGAAGTCAAAGTATACTATAGAGTATATTTGAAAAAGCTTAGTTTTTGTGTTAGAATTAAGACGACTAGAAAACGCGTCAAAACGGACCAAATTTGTTCACGATTATTTGAGTGTCATAAAGGAGCATCATATGTTCCTCCAGTGGTTCGGATCAGTGACTAAGGACCAACGAGATAAGAAGAAGGAGAAAGAAAAAAAAAAGAAGGGACACATTTTCCAGATACTGGGTGTAAGGCCCATGTGTATGTAGTAGACCGGAAAAACGAAAAATCATTGGGTTGTGATGGGAGCCGAGTTTAGCCATCAACATCAATTGATGACCCCAAGAAAGGTCAGTCAAATTCATTTGCATCGACAAGTAAGCTAGGCATACAGGCAAATGGGGGACAGTATTGTAAATTTTACCGTCTGCTACATTATGTGACCGATGACGAAAGACCTGGCCCGTCCATCCACAATGGATGGATGGCTAGATGGCGCAAACAACTTACCTTAAGTTGTTTAGTTATCGCTTACTTAGACACTCTCTTAACTCGTCACGTGGACTTTCCTATTTAGACTTTTTGAAACATTTTGAATGTACTTACCTTTTTAATAAAGAATAGGATTCCTTTTTTCTCTATCCCTCTCTCTTATTAAAAGATGATTTGAATTCTTTTTGGGCATTTGAAAATTCAACCAATTATAGAAATTTTACATTTCTCTCTTTTATGTCAACATGTCCCACTCAGAATTATATTGATATATTTGCGGTTCCATTAATTCCTAGATATTGTCAAAAATAATATTTGTATGTTTCGTTTAATCTTAAATCTTTTTTTTTATTGTTTAGAGAAATCTGATATTCTCCATCAATTTTTTTCTCTAACTCTCATAATTTCCTTCCTTTAATTTCATAACAAGGGTTATTAATGTTAATATTATCACTATAATTGCTATTAGTTAGGAGAGATTATTTCTACAATTTCATATATTATTTTCATCTTCATTTGTTGCTAAAAGCTAACAATTAATACTTAAGTTCATTTTTAACGACAAAAATTGATAGTAACTCATATAAAAAGGTGGGAATATATTTTTAATTTTGTTTTTATCACTAGAAACTTTGTTACTCTTATGAAGCATACAAGTACGAGAGCTTTCGATAAGTACTTTTATAGTTGTTGCTTCCGTACGTAACGAACGAGAATCAAAACTAGTCTTATAATGGATGAATATTATACATAAACACTTCAACGTGGAAATGAAAAGGAACTATGGCAGCATAACCGAGGCTCAAATTCACTGTTGATCCACTTCTGGCCGATTAACAAAGTAGAGATATTGGCAGTGTCTAAAATATTATTGCAGGGCGCAAGAAAATAAAATACCTCATTGATTTGAGATGGTACCTCTGCGAGTGAAATCTTCAAGAGAAAAGGGAGAGGAGAAGAAAAGAGGAGAAACTTGAGGTGACATCCCTTATTTTTTATGAAATAATCAAGATTCTAACGGAGCTCCAACGAAGCACACGGCGAAAGGGAGCTTTTACGCTAATCTAATTGAAATGCACGCCACATACTATTTGCCTTACACTAATCTAAAGAAAATACCTCATTGGAAAGAAAAGTTGTTCGTTGTGCAATTTTGGCGACACATATACGGTGCAAAAATAGCCAAAACGACGCTAAACATTGTCTCGGAGCGTGCAATTCGTACCCTACTTCTGCCCTTGTAACTTGGAAACTTTAGCTGCGGATTTTAGCTGCTAATCTGTATGTATCAGCATTCAAGGTAGCTTCTACTCGAATATTTACAGAAGATGTTACGTGAACAATAATCAGGAGAAACAAAATCCAAAACTAGTACCTATTTTACAACAAAATGTTCGTAGATTTTCGTGGCGTGTTAAGCAGGTCTTCTGTCCAAATCTGCTCCTGAAATAGTTAACCTTTTAAGAGAATAGAATACAAAAAGGAAATATAATTACGAAAGCATTAAAGGAACAAGCTGCAGACAAAAGAAGAAGAAGAACCGAGGATAAGACGGCTTACAACTTTTGTGTGTCTGTCCTGGTAGTTTTCTGTTCCTCTTGACATTTCAACATGCGTTTCGTTTCATCATCAGATGCTCACCTTGTCCACGACGAGTACTGTATTTGGCTAATTAGAGCTTTACTCTCAGGCTGCTTCATTCTCAGGCTACTAGAGCCATGATGAGGTGAAACTGTCTCCTTCGGCAAAGGGCTCGTCAAAGCGTGGAAAATCATTCAACTAGCTGCTGGTGCTACCGAGCCTGAATCAAGTGTTTAGACTCCTTGGGAGTACTTGTCTTCATCTTTTCGGTTTCTGGTTCCTTTTTGGTTGCACTCAACTTTGCCTTCTCATTTTCCGCTTCCTTTTGTGCTTTCTTCTTTTCAAATTCCAGCTGTTTACAGTTCTCCTCGTGGGCTCGTGCAAACATTCTCACAAAATTGAGCAACGTAGAAACAACTACACGTGCAGAAAAGAGAAAAAGATAAAATACAAGTGATTTACTTAAAACATAGAGCGTTGGAGATTCATACTTCCAAAGGATGAAAATACTTTTAAGTTAAAGCTTCATAGGAAGAATCTTCCGTAAAAGCCATGCCTTGTCAAAAAGAAAAAATGACTGGTTATCAACAGCACCAAGCTTAATAATGCACACAACTATTTTTCTTGCAGAACCCAGAATACCTATTACTCACCGTGTAATTGACAGAGCGTATGATTGCTCCACCTGAGCTAGTATGCAAAAAAGTAGGACAGTTATAAAAGGTGACCTCACCGTAACGCTGTCGATAGTAATCACGTGAATGCCAATACGGGAAACTGGTCCGGTGTATCAAGCTTTCTGTGAGTCTAAGCAGATGCATTTAGGCAACGCAAGAAGCAGAAGCCACTATCCTTATCAACAATTCCTTTCACTTACTCTTTTGAAACAATCCCCATTACCAGCTCAGCCACAACTATTATAATGGTGTTTAAACTAATTAGAAATCTTAGGCAACAATCTTTGAAGTGCGACGTCAAGTAGGGCAGCACAAAAAAGAATATCAAGAAGTTTAGCAGCTAACGATAGCTGCTAACAGATAACACAAGATTGGCAGAGAAAAGGTACTTAAAGAAGATTAGCTGAAAGGATGAAATTACCCCTAACAGGTCCTAATCCAGGTCACCCAGATACTCCCATATCTTACCATCCTGTCAGTGGCTTCTAGAAGCAGGTCCACAGATTTTAGCTATAAAAAAGACAACTATATATGCATATTGTAAGGAGTTTTGGGGGGAGGTTTCGTGATTGGTTCATGTGACTAGATTGTGACGTGGATGGCCAGAGACTCCTACATATGCAATATATGTGTAGGAGACATGCAGAAAGAGAAAAAATGGAGGAGAGATCAGAGAGAGAAGACTGAAGAGTGAACTCTATTTTCTTTCTGTTATAAAGGCATATTGGGAAAAAGATGAAAGAAATGCTAACCACCACAAAGTGCAACGGTGAAGCGGAAAGTGGGAAACTTTCATTAAGTGATTTATTAAATAATTGAAAACCGAGGATCTTGAATACTATTAATTCGTTTTGTATTGGACAAGAAACAAATTAAAAAATCATATGAGCCGTCCGATCTGTGACGTGGACAGCTAAAGACAACTAATCCAGTTCACCCAGATACTCCCCGTATATCTACATACGTACATAAAAATACATACATATATATGTATGCATCTAGGGAGCTAATAGAATGACAGCGCTAGCAACTTAGCTAAGTTGCCTCCATGTTGTCGACATGGACGGCCTAGATACCTTTGTTTCTTAAGCGAACTTCGTCATCCGCCGCCCCATTATGGAGCGGACATCCGTCCCATTATCCGGCGGATAGTTATATACCGTCCGTGGGGCCGTCTGCCCCATTGTGGGGGAAAATTAAAAGGAAAAAGAAAAGTGATCTGGCCAGTCCATCCGCGATGGATGGACGGTCAGCGGTGGAGTGGATCAACTCCCATACACACAACACACACACACACAAATTGCATTTTCTCTAGCTGATCTGGAGCCGTCCACATGACAACATGGACTGGAGACTAACAGATAGCTTTGCGTATATGTCTTACGCAGAATTAAAAAAAATCTGAATTTCTCCAAAGAGTCATCCTAAGGAAATAGACCTAGACCTAATGGTCTTGAGTGCAAGTAATATTCTGATAAAACAAGTTGTTCTTAATCTGTCATTGTTGCAGAGCTTCAACATTTGACAGATCTTTGAGATACGGAGAAGAGATTATAAAGTACTATGGTACGGACTAAGCCATTAGTTTCATAAACCTGATAACTATAGGAGCTCTCCTTGATATCTCCAACTTTATTGCTAAGTCATGCCATGTGCAGTGTCCATTAGTACGGTTACCAGTAAAGAGTGATTCCAGTAAGTGTTTAGACAAACTGCACACTAGGAATTCGAAAAGGAATAAACGACAACATAGAAAATCTAGGAGAAACTGGATCCATGTAGCCAATCATCCGTTGGTATTAAGCTTGTTAAAATCTGAGTGGAGTTTAATCCAATCTGTAAACTTATGTCACAAGAAATTTCAATAAAAGACAATGCAGTCCATGTTTAGAAGCCTCGGACAGAATTGGTCACCACCTTACAACTATTTTCTTCTTCCACATCAAGTGATAGATCACATGTTTCCATACATTATTATGCATATCATCCAGCCAAGATAATGAGAATATTGAAGGCGATGCTAAGATCTTCGCTAACCTTGTGCAACATAACCTGCTTTGAGCGACTCATATTCCATCAAAAGGAAAAAATTGGTCAAACTGTCAAAACATCCAACCTAAAACTACTTCTGAGTTTGTGGAGAGGCCTCAAGGCCTATATACCAACCACAAGGTTTAATTGTCTGAAGCAGGGAGAAAACTTCCTAAATGTTTCTATAGGCGATTATTAATCTACATCTATCCCCTTATATTTTGTACAAGCCCCACCATGAGTAGGCCAAATGCATGAATGAGTTACAATAGGTAATGACATGAACTGGAAATCTTGATATATATCAAGATAGACAACCGGCTTTGAGTGGATATTAGAGAGGCACACAGGGTTTCTGTATTCAAACAGAAGGCCGAAAAATGCTCATAAATTCTCTTATACAAACTTGTAAACTGGCATGCAACTTCAACACTAATTTTCTACCTCCCTAATTGTAACAAGCAGAAAGAAGATCAATAAACCATCCAAAACACCTGGGTGTCAAACTCAATTTTATTTGTAATTTTTTTTGGGTTAGAACCCTTTCTACCATGTTAAAAATTCCAAAAGCACACATACATGCAAGAAATTTTTAATGTTTGAATGTAGAAAGAGTAGACCAATAAGTTCCATTCAATGTTTAATGAGTAAGAAAAAATTGACCAGAATACCTTGCTCAAAAGGGCAACGGGCTGGATCTTCTCCGAAGTAAAGAGCCAACGCATCTGCATTCCTTCCCTTGAAACACCATGAGTCGATATGTGAGCATTCACATCTTACAAGAACCAAAGAACAAAAAGGATGATATTAAAAGAAAAGTCTGAAACATACCACACCGGAATAAAGTGAAGCCAAAGATCTCACTTCAGCTTCAGCAAACCCAAGAAACTCCTTAAGAGTCTGAAAATTATTAGAGAACAATAATGATCAAAGAGGGAGACTACAGGCAAAAACAGATAAACGATGATTTATATGCTTGTTGGCTCCAATATTTTGACACCATACGGACCTTTCTAATTCCATTAGCAAGAGAAGATCGAGTGAGAATGCAATAGAAGATATGGACCAGTTTTTATACTTGACATAAGCTGGGACAACAAAACGAGAAGCTACAAAGAAATTTGGCTCCCACTTATCTCTGAGTTAACTAGGCCTGTTAAAAAGCCCATGATGCAAAAGCCATGTAACTAGCCACATGGGCCAGTCATAAAGCCCATAATTCAAGTTAGATAAACCAAGGCCGCCATTTCCAGCCAATTACAAATCTCGGTGATTGGATTGTCTTTGATATCAGCGAAAATTCAAGTGAGAGCAAGGTAAGCTCTGGAGATAAGCTAAGCCATATCAGATTAGCCCTAAAGAAGTGGCACGTAAGGAATAAACATCAGATTAGCTCTGGAGATAAACTTCTTATATGCACCTTTCCTATTCAAACACTAACTTATGTCTTCTGAGTGTTTGGCACGAAAAAGATTGCCATCATGAAGTCAAAAGTGACTTTTGTGATCCGGAAAAAAGGAAGTAATGCAACACCATTACCATTAGCCCAAAATTTATCAGGCCAACAATCTCAACCACCGGCCTGAAAATTATCTAGCTTACAAATTCATCTCCCTTGCGAAATAGGCCTCGGCCTTACGTTCTTGAGGACCCATCTCCCTTGGGATAAAGTCTCGGCCTCAGGTTCCAAGGCTATTCTCCATTGGGACATAGGCTTTGGCCTCAGGTTCCCCAGGGCCTATCTCCCTTAGGACATACACCTCGGCGTAGGTTCGTAAGTGCTTATCTCCATTGGAACATTGGCTTTGACTTCAGGTTCCAAAGTGTCCATTTCCTTTGGAACATAGGCTTCGGCCTAAGAATCCTATGGATCCACATCCCATAGGTTATAGTCCTAGGGTGTCCAAAGCAGCAAGCCCCTGGGACATAGGCAGAGGCCACAATATCCTGGGGGTCACCTCCAATAGCTGATGGGGTTATGCCCACCTGCATATGATGGATCCAACGCCTTCAGTACCTCCGGTGCCTAAAGCATCCCTTTGTAAAAGGAAGGATGCTGCCAACATACAAGAACCTTGAAATGCCACATTCTGTTGGCATCTCTAGGCCCAAAAAAGGTGTAAGCCTTTGGTACGAATCTCCTTAGGGAATGTGTGTTAACCCCCAGAACTAGTCACCTCCAGAACACAAGGGATATGATAACTCAAATGTACGAGGGAATCCTATTGGTCAAGGTCGCACCCTCACGAAATACATATCCAGGGAACAGGGCATCGCTACCCGAGTAGGACCATATCTACACTATTATACTGAGCACTCGCCCCCAACCACTATAAGAGAAAAGGGGCATCAGCAATGTAACCTGCGAGATCACTCCCCCGCTTTTCAAGTTCACGCTCTATGGGTGATAGGATCATCACGGGGTCTAAACTCTTGAAAACCTATAGGGCCTCGAGATGCCCCCAGCAAGGATATCCACCATAGAAAACTGCATGTGAATCAGTGCTTATACAACTTAAACAACCAAAAAATGTCGGTGAAATTAATATCATCTACAGGGCCAGGCCTGTGGAGACCACCATCAAATCTTACAGACCAATTGTGATAAAGAAACAAATGGGGCCTATCCAATCTGCCCATCCACCCAATTGTATTGTACCAGATAGAAAATGTGTTACTTTCTACAATGTGATCGAAGCAAATCCGTTGGGGCATAAGGATGGTTCTAGTTCCAAAATTAATCATACCAAGCCGAAGTAATCGCTACTGCCACTAGCACAAACAAGATGTTCAGCGAGCATCGAGACTAGCGAGTAAAGGCCGATAAATCATGTGTACGAGAACGGAGTGAGAAAATGATGAAACTGCCAGGCTATGCCTAAAAATATTGACAGAAAATTTGCATAAAGACGATACAGAAAGCTCCACAGCTTCGAGTTTTGATCAGAAGAAGAAGAACCTGAAGAAAGGTGTAACACCTACTCTTGACTTCTCCACCCGTGTGACTTGCTCCATGACAGCCAAAAGGGCACCAACAGGCAAAACATACAACCCGCTTTTTTTAAGATGCACGAGGACATAAACTCTTAAATTGACAGAGACAAAAGATGATTCCACGTCTAATAAGAGCATGCCTACCACGTCGATTTCGTCTCACTAGTCGAGCAAGAGTTATAAACATGGCTAGCTTCAAGACAAAATAATAAAGGTGGATATAATTTCTCTCATCACCATGCCTCTGATCACAAGTTTACTGTGCTAAAAGCTTAACCAAAAGGACCATCAAATGGATTCAATGGTGTCGCAAGTAGAGGACTTAACGGTTCAACTATCTAAACCCAACGTTAGGTAGCCAGATACTAAGCCTTTCTCTGGACATGGTAAATCAAGGCGGCATGACCAAGCAAAATACTTTGCAACCAAGGAAGCAACGCGTACTGTGGGCAACAGTTATGCTAATTTCCATCCGTGGTGCGCCTGATGCACTTTGACAAGTGAAACTCGCGATCATTTGTTGAATAACAGAGCTTTGGGACAAAGCCTTTTTATCTTACATCGACAGTATAGTAACAAGGGAAATGAGAAAAGATGAAGACGGGACGACTCTTTCCACTAGTTTGGTGTCAAAACCATACCTATCTTGGGTAGAACAAGCCCCTTTTCTGGTAACCTTTACTCAACCAGATTTTCGAAGGTTTAACGGGAAAGGAGACCCAAGGAAAATTGTAGCCCACTTAATCACTCCTCTAGCCCATCTTGGCGAAAACAAGCCTCTGTGGTTGCAATTCTTTGTGCAGTATAGTAGTCTAACTTATAGAAGTGTTTATCCCTGACTAATACACCCTAATCAGGGAATCTTACTATCAGGTAATACCGAGAGGAGAGTAAGCATAGCAGAGCTTAGTAACATGAGGCAGCGTAACAAGTCTGCATCCGACTTTATTCGAAGGCGGCAAACTCTCCCCTTCAATTGTTCTCGCAACGTCGACCACAGTGAAATGCTATAGATGTGCATCAATAATTTTAGGCATGAGCTCTCGGTACACCTTCTGTCTCAAACCTTTGACGGTGTCAATGAATTGTGTATTAGGGCGCATGATCTTGAAATGCACCTTATTTTTTTTACAAAAAAAAAAATAGACGAGTTCTGGAACGCTTGAAAAGGTTAAAATGGCAATGGTGGAATTAAAGAAAAAATAACTCACCAATAACAACAAAATTGGTGCTGCAAAACAAAAAAAAATATTTAGACTTCCCCAAAAGAAAGAAAGAAGAGGAACTTTTCTTTCTCCAATGAAATCATCAAAGACCTCTTCTTCGTTGAGTTTGATGATGACAGACCTTAGAACTTTGCTCAGAATTAAAAGGCCTCCGGAGGAAGAAAAGAATGACGACCCTAACTGTTGCCCTCATCATTGCCTTATTAGTCACCAACTGATCGATAAGTGCTTCAGCTTAAAGGAGCAAATCCAACACTTAATTGAGAACGGGGATATAAGCCACGCCAAACCCAAATACGATCACCTCAACATTGTTCCGTGTAAATAAACGCGAAACCTCACTGGACATGATGAATGAAGTCGTCTACCTATAAAAAGATAATCAACCACGATGTCGCAGAATTGGGATCCGTCGCGCCAGACCTAACAGTATTACTCCCAACCCCAAAAAGTATGTGAAGTTGCAAATATACATCAAAAACAAAAAGAAATTATGCTGCTGCTAAAAGACGCGAGGCTTAGAATTTGACCATTCCAAAAGGACGAAGTGGGTGTCATATGTGATATCCCACATCCGACTCAAAAAGAAGGCTTGAATGGGACCCTAAACAAGCTTTTCACCTCAGGAAAGTAAAAGAGCAGGTCAGCCTCGCAGATGCACTCCCGGTGGACATCATACAGCACATGTTTCAAAGACTTCAAGAGATCTCAATTCAAGATTGTTGTTTAGCTAATATGTGTTCTCACAAGATGGAAGAACTATCAAATGACCCAATAGTGATTCACTCTCTTGCTTTGGATCAAATCCCTTGACAAAATTGGCACACACATTCGCTTGGTGGGAGATATCTCTTGAAGATCTGGGTTAGTAACAGCAATAATCCTTCACTCTTTCATGAAAGTTTCGTGGCCTACTTTATATATGGTTCCACATGACATGGTTGGGAGTTACTACGAAAGGCGGTCCAAACAAACCATATAGGAGGCAAATATTTGTGTCATCGTCTGCATCTCTGCTCCTAAACCAATGGCTACTAAATGGGGGTTTGAAACTATGACAACAATTTTGCAATGTCCTCAAACGGAAGAAACAGGAATTATGCATTGGATGAAAAAGGCCAAAGAAATGTGGTGGTGTTGCATCAGCACAACATTCATTCCCCTTCATCCAAGAAGGCTATGGTATGAAACACGGAATTCCATTAGGACACGAGTACACATACTTTAGACACATAAGAGACTACCTGTGCATGCAAAAAATACAGTTTCCATCTGGTAATGTTGTACCGTTTGAAATGAACAATAAATCATGTGCATCAGTTCTTTTTCCAACCTAGACAAGCAAAGAAAAAAGAAAGAGAAAAGCCCTGCTAGGCTGAAAGAGCGATTTAGGAAAAAGTTAGGGTCAAAAAGGAAAAAGCTCGCTAGGCTGAAAACCCTTCAAAGTGGGATCGAGGCAAAAGTTAGGGCCAAAAGAAAATGCCCGCTAAGCTGAAAACCCTTATAATGGGCAGCCGAGACACAAGTTACGGTGGCAAAAGAACATAATTGAAAAAAAAGGCCCACTAGATGAAAACATTTAACCAGGGAAGAAAATCTGAAAAAGAAAAAAAAAAAAAAAAAAAACGTGTTGAACTATGTCATGACTTGATCCTTCAAAGGTACGTAGATAGCTTGAGGCATATTCTCAAGTTCTATCGCGGAATCAAAAAACTCTTACCAAGAATTAAACAATCTTCTGAAACAATCTTAACTTGAAATACGTGATGACTTGATCCATTAGGGGTACATAGGTAACTTGGGGCATATTTCCAAGTTAAGTCACATTAAAAAAAAAAATCTACCGCAGTTGAACTACGTGATTGATTTGATCCTTTAGAAGTACACAGGTAGCTTGGGGCATATTCCCATGTTTAGTCGCAACAACTGAAAATAAAAATATGTTCATGTACTTATACATACATACATAAATACATTTATATATATATATATATATATACACACACACACACACACACACACATTTATATGCATATTACACGTATATACAGACACACATATCTACTTCATCAACAAAAAAGATTCTTTTAGAAAAGAAAAACAAATTTTCAGAAAAATAAAATATCATTCTTTGTTGAACCTCATCTCTTGGGGGTAAGTAGGCAGCTTGGGACACATCCCCAAGTTCATTCACGATAAAAAAAATAAGATTTCACAACTTTCAAGTTGAACTACCTTACGAGTTGATCCCTAGGGGTACGTAAGCAACTTGGGCATATTCCCAAGTTCAGTCACGATAAACAAAACAAAAGAAAAGGAAACAAAAAAAAAAAAAACCTCCTTCAACTATGTGATGACTTGATCCTTTAGCCAGGTATATAGGCAGCTTGAGACATATTCCAAAATTATGACACAAAGAATAGAATCTCTCTTCCACTTGAGCTACAATATGAATTGATCCTTTTGGGGCACAAAGTACCTTGAAACGTACTTCCATGGTTAAGGCCGGAGCACTCAGGAGACTTTCGAAAGCATAGCAATGTGCCATGCCTTATATCAAAGAAAGACCAAAATGGGTATTTATGCTGGTCCTAAGCATTTATCGATCTCCCTAGGATCAAATGTTTTTAAGGTACAGATTGAGAGGCAAAGCCAGCAGAAAAAGATAAAAGAGTGTGCTACTCGAAAACAAGTTCTTAGGCTCTCGGATCAATTCAGTTTAAATGCAAAGTTTTCTTGATCAACTTTCAAGATGATTCACCACTGGATCTGTCTAAAGCAGAGGAGACCTACAAAAAGTACACATCATAAGGAGCGTTTGTTGGCACCAATTTCACACCATGTGGACCTATCTAAGTCCATTAGCAAGAAAAGTTCGAGTGATATTGCAAGAGAACACATGGACCATTCTTTAAACTTAACATAGGCTGGGCCAACAAAAGGAGGCAATATGAAGATATTTGGAGCCCGCTTATGTCTACATTAACAAGGCTTATCACAAAGCCCATAATCCACAGGCCGTGTAACCAGCCACATGGGCCAGTCACAAAGCCCATAATCCACATGTGATCAACCAAGGTCATCATCTCCCAGCCAATTCGGAATTTGGTGATTGAATCATTTGTGATATCAAAGACACTTCATGAGATAGCAAGATAAGCTCTGGTGATGAGCGAAGCCTCGTCAGATTAGCTCTAAAGATGTGGCATGCAAGGAAAAATTCCTGAACTCAGCAGTATACAAAAAGAAGGACGACTGATTAGAGAGAGAGAGAGAGAGAGAGAGAAAAAACAAGGGGAATTCTTCGGCAGACAAAAGAGGAAAAACAAGAATAGAGGGGAAAAAAAGGTAGAGAGAAACTCAGAGGGTTCAAGTGAGAAAATTAGGTGTTCTTTGTACTGATTTTCTGAAGCCAACATATGAGACCGGTAGGTGACTGGTGATATTGCCTGCTTCTAGTCTGTATAATGTTTCTAATCTTCTTTAGTTTGTAGTTGATGTATCAAGTCCCAACACATGGACCACATCATGCAATAAGATTTTTATGCATGCACATTTGTAACTGTTTTTAATGATCAATTCGTTGTTTGGGTTATTTTTGTTTCTTTTATCGGAGGTTATTCCATTACATTGAGGGACGTAATTAGCAATTCACAGTTAGTCAATTCGGAATATTTACCCACTTCATGAAAAACAATAAACGTCGACATATGGCAGGATTTATGATACTTGTTTCGTGTTATATAGTAGCGCGAAAAATTTGTCATCGGTGCGTCCCATCGCCATGTGAGAGGAGAATTATGAAACCAGTCACGCCTCCTACTCTCACCATCTACAAATAATTGTCCTCTTTGATTTGGCACACAGGTCTAGAGAGCTACACAGCAGCAACTAATACCAACTTCCAACTCTTTTCCTCTTCACTTAGACCCCTGTTTATAGAATCTACTGCAGTACTATTTGTAGGTCGAACTTCGCTTAAAACAAAGTTGGCAGCGATGGAAGAATGATATTTAAAAAGTGTTGGGCTTTCCAGAGTGGACAATGACTTGTAGACACCCATAATTAGAAAGGAGAAGTCTGTTGTAGACAGAGGAACAGTTGTATATCTAGTAGAGTATGGAAGCACCAAGAGCCCTAGCTAGCACAGTACGCAACTAGATATGTATTGTGCTCTTCATGTCACAACCCTGAAACTCAGCGTCGGCATCTTCATAGACATAACAAAGCCGAATATTGATAAAGCCTCATAAGGTCACATGTAGACAGAGGAACAATATGTATCTCGTAGAGGGAACACCCAGACCACTATCTAGCACAGTGCATATGTATCATACACTGCACGTCACAACCCTTGAGAATCAGGGTTAGCATCTCCGTAAATATATACAGCAGAATATTATGAAGGCTCATAATGTTATATTAAAAGATTGGGAGCTCATTCAGATAGCAGTTTACAGTAAGCTTGATGTTAATAATAACGTTGTATAATCACTTTTGACCACCGTGTCAACAAATACTATGCTTGTATTTAGGCCATCATTTCCCTTTGATTGTATCTTTAGATCATATCAAAGAGAGGTATCATTGCATCACAATTGTGTCTGGGAAAGCATTGTTCATAGAAACATGAGCCCTTTAACTTTAATTAAGAAGTTCAACTCAAGGATCCGAAATCATCACAAGAAAAAAGGTAGTGCACTCACCTTCTGATCCATTCAACTCATTAAAGCAAGAAGATTTTCAAGAGAACGTTGTGGTTTGTTGAGAAACCACTACCTTTTGTTGAGAACGCACGTAAGAGATTACAATGAGGTAGAGAGGACTCAGCAAGTTTTTTTATATTTTTTCTTCTCAAGTTATTCTCCATAATGCAAAGAAGAGAAACATATATCTCCTAACTAATTTTTCAACTGCTTTTGGTTTAAGGATGAAATTCAGACCACGAATATTCCATAGTCCAAAATGAAGCATCAGTAATCAGATGATTGGTTAGTTCACAAAACAAAATTGGAGTCTAGAAAATTAATACTCCCTCCGTCCCACATGATGTGATCAACTTTTCTTTTTTAGGCCGTTCCACAAAAAATGTTCATTTCCAAATTAAGAAAGATTTTGTAGGTGTTTTTACACATTTACCCTTTTTACACTTTTTTTATTCTACTTCTCTCTCCACAATTAAATCTCTCAACTCATTTTCTCTCTTCTAACCCACTTTGTTACACTTTTTTATTCATTTTTCTCTTCACATTTAATACTCTACTAACTCATTTTCTCTCTCCTGGCCCACTTTCTTCCACTCATCTCTCTAAAGGGTCCTCTTAATAGAGGGTGGAATGGGAAACACATAATATATCACTTAAATCCTTAATCTGCGTGTAAAAAAAAAGTTTATCAAATTATGTGGGACGGAGGGAGTACTATGTTTAAGGGAAAAAGAATTGCACATGTTGATCTTAATTAAATGTAGCGCTTGTCTTCTCTGCAAGCCACTACTATAATTCCATACACCTCATAATCGACCCTCTATGGGGATGGCTTGGTGAGAGTTTGGCTTAGTTCAGATCCCCAGGTGCTCACAAGGACGCACTTTCGATTTTCTAAGCAAGTGGTGACTGGACATTTTCTTCACATTACCACTGGAAAGGCTTTTTATGTTTCTGGAATTTATGGATTCAACAAGGATGATGAAGAACTGAGCTTTCTCAAGATCTGAACATTGAGCATGGCATTATCCAAATCAGCCCTGGCTCATTATGGGTGGTTATAACATTGCCAGACAAGCTTGTGAAAGACAAGGTTGTGAACTTGTACATGCTCAGACTAAGCAAGATTTTTATGATTGTCTTCCCCCGATCCAAATGGTTGAAGCTCGAACTACTGGCATGCATTTCACTTAGGATAAACTAAAGGGAGATGGACATAATATGCAGACAAGCTTGACAAATTTTTATAAATGATCCTTGCAAGTGTTCAGTGGTACTCCATCTGAAGCAGTGAGTCCAGATATCTCTGATCACAGCCCTCTTATAACTACTATTGTACCCTCTGAAGCACGGACACCTCTCCTAGGTGGAGGTTTGGTGTCCTAAACGGACGGACACCCCGACACCCTCCGGACACCGCCCGACACGTGTCGGACACCGCCAATCGGTGTCAGAATTTTTTTTTATTTTTTTTTTATTTTCCGACACAGTGTCGAACACTTCGTCGAGGAGTGTCGGACACGGCAATCGGCAGTGTCGGAACGTTTGGGGCTACTTTGCAATTTTTGGAACTAATTTCGGGGGTCAATCTGTAATAAATAGAATATGTGGGGTTTTTTTTTACAAAGCCATTACCATCTGCTTCACTCACCTCACGGGTGCCGTCTCCTTCCCTCTCACCTCACGGGTGCCCTTCTGAGCCATTACCGACTCGGAGCTATCGCCGGAGCTGTCGCCGGACCTCAGTCGCCAACATTCTGAAGCCGAAGCCGACAGATCCAGTCGCCGTCGCCATCGCCATCGCCCGAGCTCACTTGATGGTCGCCGGAGGTCCTCCGCCGCTGTCAATACCCACAGGTTCTTCTTCCTCCTCGTCTCCCTTCCCTCTCTGTCGAGTCATTTCTTTCTTTTCTTTTGTTTTTTCTCCCTGTCAAGAGTCGTTGACTCGTTTCTCTCTTTCTTTCTTTCTTTTTTTACTTAGCATTTGTACTGATTACTAGTGAAAAAGTCCCTTTTTGACTTAGTTATTTTGGCCAGTACTTAATTTCAGAAATGTTGTTGTATTAGTGATTTAGTGTATATTTATTATTACTTGTATATTTATTATTGTTTGTTATTTTTTATTATAAAATGTATTTGATATTTATTAAACATATATATAATCAAAATATATTAAAAAAATAGTGGTGTCCAAAATCTGATTTTTTGGAAATTGCAGTGTCTGGTGTCAGTGTCCGACACCGTGTCCGTGCTACCTAGATTGTACCTAGTATATGCCACACGTGGAAACCCTTTAAATTTTCAATTAATGGACAAAAGATTCCCCTTTTATGTGGACAAGGCCCGTATCAGTAATCATGATTTTACATATGGACAATTCCTTCGAGAACTACATCTACAAATTAAAAGGTCCTAACAATCAACTCTGCAATCAGTTGCTAGAACCAATAGGTCTACAAACCGTTCATTTGAAAAAATGGAAACCCTTCTTATTGGATGGTCATGATAGTTCCCAAAAATTGAAATTCTTGATCAACGACAGTTCCTCCACAAGGTTCGTCCACGGAGAGTGAGTTTCACCTAAAAGGTGCTGAGTTGGAATTCATTCTCACTAAGGATTCTTCTGGTTCCGGAGGATCCAGGTACAGGAGAACCAGGAACGGAGAGCCGACCCTTTGGTCTTAAGAATGCTAGTTTTGAAGCATGGCCAATTCAAGAATATTTTGACTGACTCTTGGTTGACGGATTGGAATGGGAGTCCTATGCTCAGGCTTGCACTCAAGTTAAGAAGATTAAAGCCCTCTCTTAAGGAGCTTAACAAAAAATTGTACAGCAATATCACAAGAGAACTCTTCAAGCTAGAGCCTTGCTTTTGGATCTTAAAGCAAGGGTGGCTACTGATCCCATCAACAATCAATTAAGGGACCAAATGAAGCATGCTCTTAAAGATTGCATGGAGCTTGCCCTTGCTGAGGAAAGTTTCTTTCATTAAAAAACTATAGAGGAAAATATTCAACTTGGAGATGTGAATACCAGATACTTCCATAAAAAAATGAACGGCCATCATGCTAGAGCAAAAAATGAAGATAAAGTCCTTGGTAAAGAAATGATACAAAAAGAGGCTGACAGATTCTTCTCTTAGTTCTTGGGTATTATAACTCAAACTACGCTTTGATAACTAAAGGAATTTGAGCCCCACTGAAAGAAGGAAAGTCACTAGTGCTGAAGCTCTTGAGCTGGTCAGACCTGTCACTCCCTAGGAAATTCACCAGGCTGTGTTCTCTATCAATGAAAACAAGGCTCCTAGACCTGATGGCTACCCTGCAGGGTTTTTCCAAGATAATTGGGATGTTATAAGCAAGGATGTGCTTCTTGCAGTCCAATCCTTACTGGAAAGCTGTTGAAAGAATGGAACTCCACTACTTTCTCATTCCCAAGGTCCTTTCACATAATACTACAAGGGACTTCAGGCCTACTGCCTGCAGTAATACTTCATATAAAATTATTTCCAAGGTCCTTTTTCAGAGGCTTAAAGGCATTATTCCCGTTCTTCTTGTTGGTACACAATCAACTTTTGTTCATGGCCGATCAATACTGGACAATGTGTTGTTAATGCAAGAGTTGGTTCATAGCTACTAAAGAGACAGAGGCCTTGGTAGATGTGCACTTAATTTTTAACCGTATGAAGGCCTATGATAGTGTGGATTGGACATTTCTCACTAGTGTACTGGCTGTCTTGGGACTTCCTGAGCAAATGATTAGTTGGTTCCATGAATGTGTAACCACTTTCATGTTCTCATTAGCATCAATGGCCAAATGGTGGGCTATTTGCCTAGCAGAAGAGGACAAAGGCAAGGAGATCCATTATCTCCTTATCTCTGTATCCTTGTTGCGGAAGCCTTTATTTGGATCCTTGATAAGTATACTGCTCTACCTGGATTTTCTTTCCATCTTAAGTGATCTGTTTATTCTTACTAAGGCTCATCCTCAATCTCTTACTGTTATCAAGCAAGCCTAGATGAATTCTCTCATTACTCTGGTCTCCAAGTAAATCTCAATAAAGCTCCACATGTATATCTGGCATCACTGATAATGAGAAGCATGCTTTGGCTCAGCAGTTTGGTTCGTCTTAGAACACTGCCTGTTAAGTCCTTGGAGTTCCTTCAATCACTACCAGACTTGAGAAAGAAGATTGCAAGGAGCTAATCAACAAAATTGGAAAAAAAAATGTTTAGGGTTGGAATGCTAAGAATCTTACTTATGCAGGGAGGCTCCAACTTATTCTCTCAGTCTTGATGCTATCCTTAAGGCTTGTCTCTCTGTCTTGATGCTATCCTTAAGGCTTGTCTCTCTGTCTTGATGCTATCCTTAACGCGTATCTCGTCTCTTTGAACTTAAGGTGGACTGGGGATCAAAAATATTACAATCGGGAACAAAGCTGCCATTATCAAACACTTGCCGGCTGTTGCTCAGGAAAAGGAGTCTCTTTGGATTACATGGATACATAC
Source organism: Escallonia rubra (assembly GCA_033065855.1). Lineage (NCBI taxonomy): Eukaryota > Viridiplantae > Streptophyta > Magnoliopsida > Escalloniales > Escalloniaceae > Escallonia > Escallonia rubra. The sequence continues at coordinate 78,560 of JAVXUO010001102.1, read as the reverse complement.
TTACAAGCTCGAAGAGACAGGCATCTCGGAATAAAATATTCCTAATGACTATAGCCGGAGTTGGAGGAAGATTCTAAGACTTAGGCCTCTTGTCAGGCCATATATCAAGCTTTATATTGCCAATGGCCCATATACTTTCCTCTAGAGTGATAACTGGCATCCTTTGGCCACTTGCTACCTAAATATGGAGTTAGATTTCTCTATGATGCAGCTCGTCATTCAAAGGCCGAGCTTAGCACTCTCATTTTACATAATCAGTGGCGTTGGCCTAGAGCTCAATCCTCTGCCTTAAAAGCTAGCATTGAAGGCTGTTCATGGTATTCTCCAACCTAATGAGGCTCGGGAGTATACATTGGCCTGGACATTAACACCTCCACGTGAGTTCCCTACTAGGTCCATGTAGGAGGTGCTAAGGCGTCATAAACCTGCAGTCCCTTGGTGCAAGGTTATCTGGCAAGACACTATTCCCTGAACAGCCTTCATTCTTTGGTTGGCCTGTCACAAAAGGCTTCAAACTAAGGATAAATTATAAAGGTGGAACATTATAATAGAGGACACGTGTCCTGTGCCAACAACACCAGGAATCACTCAACCACCTGGTTTTCTTCCTTCACATTCCTCTGTGGTTTGGACATTGGGATGATGAACTTGCCAAGGACTTCCAAAATTATCATGGAACTAGTTTCTTAGCTGAACTTAGAAGAGTCTCTTCAGCTGCTACCCTTTACTGCCCCTGGAGCAAAAGAAATGGCAGGATTTTTCGAAGCCCATCTCAAACTCCTCAGCAAACACTCAGCGCCATCTGCCATTTGACACAAGCTAAGGTCATGCTTTGGGGAGTATTACAAACACAGAAAAAGTGAGAGCTATATGTGGCCTGGATTTACCCCAAGTAGCACGGACAGGGACACCACGTCAGACACCGACAGTGACGGGGACAGCGGATACCGCAATTTCCGAAATAACAAATTTTAGACACCGCTAAATATCTGTACGTATATGATATTTATGGGCATGATAATATAAGTTTCAAGCATATTCTGCCATACTAACTAATAAACCATAACTTGGAGTCTACTTGGCATCAAGTTACTATAGATAATACGGTAGTACAAGATCCCATAAAAACAAGCCAAGAGGAAAAGATAAAGGCCTTCAACTCTTCCATCCACCAAGATTTAATCAACATCAATTGCCTCATCACGTTTATTGCCCTTCTGACCTCGATCAACAACCTCTTCCCCACACACTCTTATCGATTGAGAGATTCGTCTTCGACGTTAGATTGCCTTCGTTGAAGAGCCCTATCCGCCTCTCCGTTAGGCATAAGTCGATTGGATTGCAATCTACCGTTGGGGTTTGCCTTACTCTTCGGGTTTACAATACAACCCCAATCCGAGGGGTGTCCAACTGTCGGACACGATACCACGACCTAGAAGAGGTGTCCCGTGCTTCCTAGGATTTACCTGAATTTGTACTTGCATAGAATATATTTGATTAGTAGAATTCTGTGAGGAAGATAGAACAGCTACAGCTATAGATATAGATGTAAAGTGGTGAGCCTTTACTCGTGTTCGGAGTTAATAAAATTACCTTTTACCTAAAGAAACCATACGTCCGATTCTATTATCTTGATAAGAGAATAATCAAATCATACAAGACTTACTTAGGAAAACAGTAGACTAATCCCTTAACATTAGAAGTACTGAAGTACCATGCACAATTATCGAAACCATTTGATTAAACTCACAACCTGATACGGTTTCTATTCTAACAAGTTGTATCCTACACATACTGTGTGTTTATTGGAAACAATGTAAGGACCCAGGACCTAGAGATAGAGCGTTTTACCAACACGGTTTTCGCGTTGATACAGGTTTTGATATCAAGATCAGTTCACGGGATGTTGGTAATTGAATTAAGAGACGAATTAACATCTAAAGATACTGCCATAATGGGGTTACAAGCCGCAAATTAAAAAAACTTACCACAAAACAAGAGTTTCCTCGCCTCATCAGGGGCCTCTCTTTACCATAAGGTTTTATATATTTTCCACCATAACAAGAAGTCCTGGAAAACGCCAATGCAGCCTCCCTCTTTAGTTTATTTTGTCACATGCATTCCTTATCTTCTCTGTGTTCCCATTTCCATTCCCTTTACCTTCCCAATCTTATCTAGACGAAGCCCAGTTCGAGATATCTCAATTTCGTCAGAATCAACTTTGGTCTTAGAAAGTCTATTGCCACAAGTAGGGAGGAGTTCATCCAAAATGCAAGACGAAAGAACGGAAAGAAGTGTCAAGTTATAATATGCTCGTCAAGCGTAAGCTATTAGAGAATGGGCCCAAAATTGTATATCAGCTTAATACTCAACCTCACGTGCAAGCCCTCAATTGCACATGGATCGATAAATAAATGAGAAACAAATCAAGGTGCACCACCACTAAGTGCGCGAATAAACGAAGTGCAAATTACACTATTATAAGGGGGGACCAAACATGCAAGCAAGAAAAATCGGACCCAAGACCTTGCGCAACGAGGGCTCTCGTACCATTTTTAAGTTACCGTCTGCTCTAAAAGCTTAAGCTACAGAGAATGGGCCCAACAATGTATATCATGCTTAATAAGAAGCATAGGCTATAATATGGTTTATACTTATGAACAGTGGGGTGAGCTTATGAGCTAGGATTGCTTTTGACTAGGTACCTCACAAAACGATTCCGAGACAGGACCATCATTTTCCGAGGCAATTAGCTCTTGCACAACTTTCTCCAGCCCTTTGCTTACGGCTTGCATTTCTTCTGCCAAATATTTCAATTGAATCTGCATTATAAGCAATCATTTTATTTCGTTTTCGGTAGAGTAGAAAAACCAAACAGAATATGCTTCGACAACATATCCCTTAATCAAAGAGCCTTTAATATACCTTTGTTGATGCCTCCAAGCTTGTAAGGTCTTTAGTGAAATCTAATAGTTCGGGGAATTTTTCTGCAAGAACCTACAGATTGCGAAAGAAAATTTGGCAAAAAAATAGGTCAAATAAAGGACAGGAAAGCTGGAAAGTTCCAATCTCTATACTCCGTGATAAGAACAAAAAAGAGCCAAACCCAAGATTTAGAATGTTCCCAGATTTCTACCTCTTCTCTACAATTTGGCACGTTTCAAGGACTCAACTACAAAAAAGTGAAAGAATTCAAGTCCGTCATGATGAAAATGTAACCACTTAAAATGTAGAAGTATCTAGCAATGCACCAAGGTAAGCGCATTGCTAATATTACTCAACTCCTCCCCCAGACAATTCCTTTCATTCAAGCCATGAACTTCCCAGAACATCTACATACACTGATTTTAACTGATCTAAGGATGCAAGAAACCTACTGAGATGCCACATCTCCATCTTTTTACTTCCTTACTAACCGCGACAAAACCAAATCGCACTTACGGCTGTGTAGGCCATCACACTTGCTGTGGTTCCAAGTCCTTACTATGTAATCCTCGATAAGTAGGCCATTATAGTAAGTGATCAGGGCATCAAGCTGAGAATGTAGTACATGCAGCTTCCTTACAACCTCAAGCTTCTGACAACTTTTGGGTTCATACTCCCTTTTGGATCTCATCGGAAACATATGTTATACATTATCGTATGTCCTCCATGATTTCATTCTATGGTCGGCTTCTATTATTTTGAACTGCTCTATCGACGGAGTAAGCAATTATTTCTTCATAAACAACTACGGGGCGCTAAAGTGTACCTTTAGAGCATTTGAATCATCAATTGCATATTGATGCTGCACTCTCAGTCTAGAAAAAATTTATGCCAGCAAGGGATCACGATGCTACACGTAAGCGAAAAGTAAGGCCTGGTGATACCTCACCCAATGTTCACATGAGATCACAATGTAGCGGCAGTGAACGAAACAAGGAGCACGTCTTTGAGCGAAAGAAAACCTAAAATCAACTAGGCAAATAACACAATCCAGAATCCACTATTTAAAAAATCTCAAAACAGAGGAAAATTTCATTGTCTTCTTAGTGGAGTAACATAGAGATCTTTATATAGGCTACTCAAACATCTAAAAAATAAGAAGATTAAAACAGCTAACCTAGAAGCCGAAAGCGTGCAAAACATTTCCGGGTATTTATTTAAAGCAAATGAAAAGCATATGTGAAGTGCACTATAACGGTGGGATTTTGTCTATAGTTATTGATGCATGCTTTTAGCCCATTTGTGCAAAAACCATGGGATTCCTGTCCTACATCAAATCCTCTCTTACTAACAGTGTATCAAAATTTAAATTGTGAATAAATATCCGGCTGCAAGTTTGCAACATTTTAGTATAATAGAATCTACTTCTCAAAAAAGGTGACCTTCTGAGTGCACTACATAAATGCATTAGACGTGACAGAATTACACTACACGTCTTAGAAAAAAAAAAAAAAATTGATTCCCTTTGACACATTACCACCATTGTAACGCCAGTTATTTTATGTTTACGGGCCACACATCAGGGGAACAGGAAAAAGTATCATTTCTGTTAATTACGTTGTTTACCTTGCAGAGATAGTGCATGAGAGTCAGCTTGTTGTTTCTAGCTCGTGTATCAGATAGTTTAAGGAGACTGTCCAACCGGAATCCAACAGCAGAACCTACAGAAGTAACTTAGAAGATCATTCCTTCAAAAATGAAATGAATTCATAGATCAAAGGAACACAAAAAGGAAGGCAATTGGCTGTGATGGTGCCAAGTCATAATATAGTCTAATTACTGATTGAGAAAACCACAAGACTTTTTTTTCTGTGGATTTCAGAAAGAACAATCTAATACGGAGGTAAAAGACAGCTGTAGTATTGGCACATCATCACATACCCCATCCCATGTTCTGCAAGCTCAGTTGTTCACCAATTGGATGGACCAAAGCTTTAAGATTCTAAGCTTGGTTGTTGATAAGCCAAGCTTGCAGAACATTAAAGGCCAGTTAGGCTCAAGAACATAGTTTGCATCAAATTCTAATTCGGAACAGATAAAGAAGAAAATCACAACCCCAAATTTACGTTGTAGCACCTAGTCATCTGTAACAACTAATAGTGTAACAACTATTGAAGTCCATGCTTGAACATAGCAGCACCCGAACCTGATGGTCCTTACACGTCCTTAAACAAAAATCCAATCAAATCCATAATGTAACCATTATAACAATATAGCAAAGCATCTATAATACCGCAAACATAATCATATAAGTCTCAAACACTTCACTCCAAAACTACCCATAACTTAATTACAATCCTGACCAATTATCTCAATCCAAAGTAAATAAAGATAAACTAACTAATAGCTCGTCTACCATTCCAATTGTGAACACTCAAGCAATTCCATTGTTGTACTACATCTCATCTTTTGTCTACTCTTGGCCTGGAAGGGGGGAAATGAAAAGTAAAGTAGAGCATGAATCGCCTAGTAAGAGATTTTACACACGAAGGGCCAAAAACGAGTACATATTTGAGTTATCAAATAAAGTCAATAAATAGGAATTTAGATAACTCAAACAAATTTTACAAACAAATGAAAAAAGTGATCAAAAGACTGTTCAATAACCAATAAGCCAAATATCAAATATAATTCATCAAATCTTGTGGGCGTCACATCCACAATTGCTTATTATTAAACATCAAAAATTATGGTTATACCATGTTGTGTATCGTAGCCGGCGCGTTACATACAAGTCACAATTTTCAAAAGTGACTTTCAACTACAAATATCACCCACATTTTAGTAATTTGATAAAGATGTCAAATATCCATTCGATGTTCAAAAATAGTCATTGCAGACTCGAACTGAAGACGACGATAATAAAAAATCTCACGAAACAAAAATCAGCTCAATCGGAGATCGGATGAGTAAGACATCGTGAAAAGAAGTTTTAGGTGGATATTAAGGCACGAAAATCGAGAGGATGAGAGAGTCACATGTGGCAGTGTAGATGACCAAACGCCTCGCCTGATGGTCATGAGTTTTCAACAAAAGATGAGAAGTAAACCTTGCATGTGATGTACCTAAATGTACATATGGAAATATTGATACTATGAGTACAACAGGAATCTTAGTTTTTTTTTTTTTTTTATATACGATACAATGAAGAAGAACGGCAGCAAAAGAGAGGTGTAAAGAAAACAATAAAAATTTGCTCGACTCATGTGAGAATACGAGAAATGAACAACGGGTTATCCAGAGGAACTCATAGGTGCAGATAAATCCGAAAGAAGAAAACTAGAAATGATGATTTAATTTTTAATAAAGAATAAAGAGCAAATATAAAAATAAAGAATAACTGAATACAAAGAAGTAACAATTAAATCTACAATGACACGTGAGATATCAAAAATGTCGAATGCATAAAACTCTTACCTCATAGTGAATTTAATGTCAAAAATAACCACCTTATCTTAGATCGATCACAACCTTATGCTTCAACTCAAAAGAATACACTAACCCTTTTTTCATTTTCTTCTCCTCCGTCTCTCCAAAAAATATATGAAGACTCTTATGTCTCCATCATTCTTGTACAGTTTATTAATGTGGTATCATGTGATTTAAAGTCCTAATTGCGAGTGCGTTACAATATAACTTATAATTTTCATTACTACTATAATTATATTATAACTTCAAGTCCTACTCTAACCACATTAGCCACTAAATAATACTCCCTCTGTCCCTAAATATTTGATCGTGTTTGACTTGCACCCTTATCTAGGATATGAGTAGAGTTTTTCATTCTACCCAGTAGAGAGAAAGAGAGAGAGGAGGAAGAAAGTAGGCTAAGAGAGAGAAAGTAGGTTGGTGGAGGATCAAATGTGAAGAGAAAAAATAGAAAAAAATAAGTACAAAAAGGGTAAACTTGGAAAACACTTAAGAAATCTTTCTTAATATGTAAAGTGATCAATTTTTTAGGGACAACCCGAAAAGGAAATATGATCAAATATTTAAGGACAGAGGGAGTATCAATTACTAACTTCGTCACTAAAAGGACTTCCAAACAAATCCTCTAGGATCCATTACTTAGTTCATTGTCACAATAACTTTCTCATTAGTAGCTCCACGAGTGGCCGAATGAAAGTCTGGGGTATTGCATTCTCCCCCCTTAAAATAATTCCATCCTCAGAATCGACTGTTCGTCTGTTCCTTAATCATTAAAAGTAGTTTCTTTCCTTGCAACACGAGTTATTGCATTCCTTCCACCTTAAATGAACTTCATCCTCAAAATTTATAACTTAGCTAGCATATTAAATGAATCGAACTAAATCAGTCTATTAGAAATTCAAAGCATATTAAACAAATGAAACCAATCTCTAATCCATCACACTACCATTCACTACTTTGATATTATATCAAATCATACCCTTTGCACAATCTACCTAATAGTAACACGCTTAACTTCAAGTCTAACGTGTACCAAAGTACTAAGCAATTTCCACATCACATGTGATTAGTACTGTACAAGATCCGAATCTTGAGTTCTGACTTGCTTTCCCATCACCTCCCCAACCTCATACTAACATCTCGGTGATCAAAATCTACACTTATACAAAGCTACAAGTAATGTCATCTCAATACTGTCTTACTGAGATTTCGCTAACACCTGAGTCGAAGTAGTAACTAAAGTTGCTAAGTTATGGGCACAATTTCCTCCCAACGCATCAGTCACGCCATTAGCCTTTTAAATATGATAATACTTAATAAAATCGCCAACATCAAATTTCCGAGTCAACATTCTATGCCCACTCAAGACAGTATCATACTCAATCTTCCTACCCATATTTAATTGACTACCAAGAACACAAACACAATGTCAAGGGCCTAACTAAAACAGCAATGATGCAATGTCTACGAAGTTCACTGATGAGATCACCTGAAGATCACTTTTAATAATGTGACACCAAAACCAATACCATTAATAACCTTTGTGCCTACCACTTTGACTTAGCTAATATGGATAATCATTTCTATAAGCACTCATGCATCAAACCAAAGACAACCATGCTTTTGCTGCGCACTCTGATGTCTCAAACTGAACGAACTATTACCAAATCCATCATAGAGAAACGTGTTATCCCAAAATTTGATTCTACACACATATCTCGCATATACACCCAAGTCTTTAAGTTAGCATATCACTTATATCTTGTGATCATAACCTTTACCCTCTATAGCTACTAGTTGCTAGAGCCACTCAAAACACCAGAAGATCGTAATCTTATCCTCTAATCATCCTCTCAGCCAACACTTTTAAATATTTGAATTCTACAGGTAACTAACATGTGGTCTACTATTGATTACTCGGCCCAAATCTCAATTTTACGCTAAAACATCAAATAAATTGTCAAAACCTAATCCACATTTTCAATGTCTAATCTTAATCATAGATCATCTTTCAAAGTTTAACCTCACATACATATAATCTTAGGCTGTGGAGTAAGCTCTGATACAAAACTGTAACGCCCAAAGCCAAGGGTTCGTACATGTCCACGTCAATAAAGTAGCAACTATGGCGGTAGAGCAAAGCATCTATAATACCACAAAGACAATGATATAACCTCAAGCACTTCACTCTAAAAAAAACCCAAAACTTAATTACAATCCTCTCATACTAACTATCTGAATCCAAAGTAAATAAAAATTAACTAACTAATAGTTTGTCTACTATTCCAATTTCGAACACCTAAGCAATACTGTGGTACTAACATATCACCCATTGCGCTACTCTTGGCTTGGAAGGGGGAGGAAACGAAAAGCAAAAGGGAGAGCAGGAATTGCTCAGTAAGGGATCTTATGCACAGGGCCAAAAATTAACACATAATTGAGTTATCAAATAGACCCAATATTAATTTAGGTAACTCAACCAAAATTCACAAAAAATGACAAAACTGATCAAAGAGTATTCAATAACGAATAAGTCCAAGTCAGATATAATTTAGGGTAAATTACACTAAAACCCCCTGAGGTTTTACGTAATTACACTCCACTACCGCTATCTTTAAAAATTACACTCCGCTCAAAAAGTAACATTTTTTCTTACGGTGTTAACGATGCAATGCAAAAAGACATAAATGCCCCTCAACAATGTTTTCTTGGAATTTGGCTGAAATTTATAACTAGCTCCATTCTGGCCCTAATATTCGAAGGTAGAGCACCCTCTGTACAACACGATTCACTGCAAAATGAAGATGAAGCCGACTGGGGCGTCGGAGTAGGCGAGTTGGAGGGAGCTGTCGTAGTGGGTGAAGGCGTCGCGGTTGGGGTTGGAGACGGTGACGTACTGGAGGAAGGTGAAGTCCACGGTGCCGTTGGCGACGGAGAAGGTTGGGAACTGGACGGCGTCGACGGCGATCTTGGGGTCTTTCGGTTTGAAGAGGAGGAAGTAAACAACGACGATTCCGGCCGCCAGGAAGAGCAAGAAGACCGTGGCCACTATGCACGAGGCAAGGTTGGTTGTACGACCGGTCTTAGATCTGTGAGGCTCGTACATGGCTAAGCTACAACTCCTCTTTTTACCACCACCACCACTGGTAAAGGGTAGAGTTGGGTGGTTGAGTGATTGTCAGTAGTTCAGTAGTTGATGTTCTGGATCTGAAGTTACTGTTGTCCACAGGGCAACTGGGTTTTTGACACGTCAAGACACTTTGGGAAAGGTGGGAGGGAGGGGGTCGGGTGTCTTCTATGGGAAGGGAGATGTTTGATAGGCCTGGAGGGCAAGCCGGCGGTAGGCGGCGGGGGAGATGCCGAACTGGGCGAGCTTGTCCGGGTGGTGCTGGAGGGCAAGCCGGCGGTAGGCGGAGCGGATCTCGTCGGCGGTGCAGTCGCCGCCAAGCCCCAGCACCTTGTATTGGCACTGCTTCACTGCAAAATGAAGATGAAGCCGACGGGGGCGCCGGAGTAGGCGAGCTGGAGGGAGCTGTCGTAGTGGGTGAAGGCGTCGCGGTTGGGGTTGGAGACGGTGACGTACTGGAGGAAGATGAAGTCCACGGTGCCGTTGCGAGAATAGTATATGTATTTTATGTTATAAAATGTTATAAAGGGGGGTATTTTGGGTATGAAAATTACATAAAGGAGTGTGTCAGGGAATCTTGAAACGGAGTTGGACGGGCCGTTAAAAGTGTGTAGTTGTGTGTAATGCGGGTACAAACCTCAGGGGGGTGGAGTGTAATTTTTAAAGATAGCGGTAGTGGAGTGTAATTACGTAAAACCTCAGGGGGTTTTAGTGTAATTTACCCTATAATTTATCAAATCTTTTGGGTGTCACATACACAATTCCTTACTATTAAGCATCACATATCATGGTTATACCATTTCGGATATCACAATTGGCACATCACATAAAGTCACAATTTTCAAAAAGTGACTTTCAACTAGAAGTATCAGCCACATTTTAGTAATTTGATAGATATGTCAAATATTCATTCGAAGTTTAAAAGTAATAATTGTAGACTCAAGCTGAAGAGGACGAATATACGAATCTAACAAAACAAAAATCAGCTCAATCGGAGATTGGATGTGAGTGACATCGTCAAAAAAGTTTTGGATGGAAAATCGAGGCACGAAAATCGGAAGGATAAGAGAGTGACAAGTGGAAATGTAGATAAGACCACGCGCCTCGCCTGATGGTCACAAGTTTTCAACAAAAGATGAAAAGTACACCTTGCATGTGATTTACCCAAATGTACATATTAAAATGTTAATACTATGACAACAACAAGAATCTGTACAACATAGTACCTCTCTCTTTTTTTTTTTTAAAACGATGAAGAAGAACCGTTGCAAAAGAGAGGGTCGAACAGAAAACAAATAAAGATTTGCTTGACCCATGCGAGAATATGAGTCCAATACATGAACCACGGGTTATCCAGAGGAACTCATAGGTGCTGATAATTCCGAAAAAGAAAACAAAGTAGTAACAATTAAAACTCCAATGACACGTGTGACATCAAAAAAATCGAATGCATAAACCCTTACCTCAAAGTAGCAAGTTTAACGTCAAAAATAACCTCCTTATCTTAGATCAATAACAACCATATGCTTGAAAATCCAAAAGAATACACTAGCCCTTTTCTCCTTTTCTTATCCTCTGTCTCTCCAAAAAGAAAAAATTAAGACTCTTATGTCTTCCTCAGTCTTATATGGTTTACCAATGTAATTAAAATGTGATTTAAAGTCCTAATTGCTAGTGCGATTATAATATAACGTAAAGTTTTCATTGCTAATATAGGTACAATATAACTTAAAGTCCTAGTCCAAGACAAAATCTCTTTTAATGCCTAATCTAATCTCATTAGCAACTGAATAATATCAAATACTAGCTTCGTCACTAAAAAGACTTCCAAACAAATACCCCAAGGTCCATTACTTAGTTCACAATCAAAATAGTTTTGTAATTAGTATTTCCACAGGTAGCCTAACAAAAATCTGGGGTATTACAAACATGCTTGTTAAGACCTCTTATATTCTGGTTCAAGTTGTCATTGTTTTGATGAACCTCACGCTTGAGCAACCTTAATACGAAGATCAGTTTGGTTCACTTACAGTACTAGAATCTGCCTCAGCTGCATCCAACTTAGCCTCTTCGATCCTATCGTACCAATGGCCCATTATAAGTACAGTAAATGCCTTTAATCCTTGTATATCTAATACTTCTTAAATGGGATCTAAATTATGTGTCATACCTTGTGCTTAATTAAGAAAACAAATACAAACTGGCTTCATTTGAGCCCTGTGGCTGATTTGTAGTCATAGATTTACTGTTGGACGATAGCACAACTTGAGTTTAACCTTTAGCATCAAGCAAAGCTGCAAAAGGGTGACAAGTTAATGACTTAGGTTGGCAGGTAGATGCAGCGCCGCAGTGCACATGTACGGTTTTGGACGCCTAAAGTGATGACTGGTCAGTCCATGATGACAAGGAATGACTCTCTGTCCAGGAAGCATCCTTGGTCGTCAATTGATATTACTCGTCAACATTGTCATCATCATGTAAGCCTTTGTACCAAACTAGTTGGCTTGGCTACATGAACCCTTTTCTCCAATCTCCCTTATTCAAGCATGTTTTTTGTTTTGCTTAACAGGAAAAAACCTTAAACTTTTTCCGCTGCATTAACCAAAATCCTTAACAGTTTAAAAGACCACCCTGCCCAGATCAATCTTCTCTTCTAAATTGCAACCACCTAATCTTTTCTTTTTCTGCTTGGGCTCAGCTTCTTCTCTTGTCATGCTCAACCCTAAGAGCTGTAAATGAACCGCTCCGTGAACAGCTCGTGATTTGAGTTGCTAAAAGCACATGCATGTTCATCTCTATAATAAAGAAACAGAACATGAACAAGTTTTGTTAGTTCGCTTATTATCTTTTCTTCCTTGATAAGTAAGTATTACATTGACAGAAACACCAGAGGGGCGAACCCAAGTACACAATCAGTATATGAAAACTCAACCACCAATACAACCCAAAAAGCTATCCAAAGAACCCAGAAAAGCATCATTTTCTTCTTCGGCCCAAAATGCTAAAATAGACAAAAATAGAGCCTTGAGATTCTCATTTGAAGACTCCAAGCCATATAGGCTCTACTGTGCCTTTCCCTCCATGAGAACCAAAAAAGTCACAGAGGAATCAACCTCCAAAGCTCGCCTGTCAAAAGAGCTGAGTTCGAATTTCAAATTTTCATGAATATGTTCCTGAAAAGATCGTTTGATACATATAAATGACGTATTCATATGTATGAGTATACAGTTCGCTTGTTTATAATTTACGAACATATACTTAATTTAAAGGCCCAGGAAATCAGTAAACCAATCAGCCCAAGAAACCCTAAGGATTCTAACTCCTATACGCTGTCAAACTGTAGAGGCAAGATCATCTCTTTGGCCATTAGCGCAACCACTTGCCGCTTTTTCAGCTGCACCAAGCCGTTCAGCAACCAGAGCTCTTCAATTCCAAGCAAAACAGAGTATACAGCCTTCGATGGCTATACCACTAACCAAAATACAGACGTGATGGATATTTTTGTTCCCAGCCATTCTGTATTCAGCTATCGATTGTCTAGACACCCTTGTATATTCGTTGTTAGAAATTGTAGTATTCAATTTGTATTGACAATGGGGACTTTTTTGGACTGAATATACTGTATTTTGTGATATAGTTGCATCTATGTACATCTCTTCCTTTTGACACATGAGCTTCTGATCTCGAGCTTGGCTCCCATGGCTAATACATTTGGATGGAATAAAGAAAGCAGAAGCCGGAGTTCTCTGAATATGGTAGCCAACCGAGTATGTCCCCAATTTTGAGCTTGTTACGAACAGGACCCAAGTTCGAATAGAGCCCAAAATTATACATACAGAGTTTGAAGATGAGACTGGAAAGATAGAAAAGAAAGGAGGTAACACAAGTGAACATTCAATTGACAGATAGCAAACACCCAAAGGAATCCACTAAGGGAAACAGAGAAAGCTCACCACTCGATGAAAACCACTAAAGAGATGGAGCAATAAGCAAGAAGAAATCCTTCTTGTAACAAGCCAAGGCAAAAGATTCTTTATTATTCACTCCAACTTGCTTCCAATCCAGAGATAGGACTTAAATAATTATCTGAAATATCCTTACAGTCATGAGAAGATGAAAAGACATAAAAATACCCTTCTCCAGAAGAGAAGATGGATAGACTTGGACTTTCAACTTAACGAATTCAAAGAGCTTAGGGACTTTGGACATATAAGGAGCATTGCGATGCAAAACAAGGCTTGAATCAATTAGAGACTTGCTGAAATCGAAGAGAACATCCTGCTCCAGTTTTTCCAGTGAACCTGTTCACGGAAACTTTGATTTCGCGCCTCAAACAACCTTGGAATTGAGAACCGCTTTCACCCTCCCCCCCCCCCAACAACACACACACACAGAAAGTAGAGCATCTACTTTTCAACCATGTATCTCAACCTCTGGATATGACTGAGACGAAACAATTCATTGAACGAAGTTGGGCCAGTTGTGTCAGTTCTGAGACAGCTGCTTATAACACTAAAGCTTGAATAGTTGGATCTGAACTTTTTAGTGGACTTTTACATATTTTTGGGACATAACTTTGGGACACTCGTGTCAGATAACATCCCTGTTCAGATCAAACTCAATGTGTATACAACCCTTATCAACCTACTTGAAATCTATACCCATCCCGAACACCTTCCAAGGAAACTTCCATTTCGCCCCCCCTTAAACAACCTTGGAACTAAGAATCAATTTTTTTTCCATAGAAAGTAGAGTCGTCTATTTTCCAACCATGTACAGCTCAACTTCTGGAAAAGGCTGACTTGAAACAGTTATTTGAACAAAGTAGGCCCAATTTCTGGAACTGTCAGTTCTGAGACAGCTGCTTACTGAACACCAAAGCTTGAATAGTTGGAGCTGAACTTTTTAGTGGCAGATATGGCCACACAATTTAAGGTCCCCTGGGTTGAAGATGTTATGATCTCCATCTACCTTTTGGATTTAATACCAGATATTTCCTTTTATATGGCTACTAGTAGACTTTAAAGGATGGCCGATGTAGTACAAGTGACGTAAAATTTGAGGAAGAAAACTGTAAGAAAAATTCTCCTTTTCCATTGAACAGATGAACTCAGAGTGAGAAGAGTTTTGTGAATACATCTCGTGGTCAATAATCTGATCAACCACAAACCAAGTTGAAGGTTAATAGGCAATGTCCAGTGACATTCGGCATTTTATCCATACAAGCAGACCGTTGTGTATGATCTGTTGTTGCTTCAGTTGTCATAATATTTGCGTTGTACATGGGTATAAGAGCATAGCATGCCGGGTGACACTTGAGTTTCTTCCTGTCTTTTCACATACAGCTAAACGTCTGCCTCGTTAGCTGCAATCCCGTTGCCAATAATGACATTATTTGAATTTAATTAATCAGCTGGGGCTGTGCTTTGGTAGGTACAACCATATTTTTCATTTCTCTCTTCTCCGAACTGGCGAACCATAAACCTACCCTTAAATACAGCATCCTATACCCAACTTGAAGTTCTACGTAGATCTGTTTCTATTAGCTCGATTTCCATCTAACATATTCATACTGCTCTATCTAATCATACCGTACCTTACGCAGAACAAAGTTTATGGCGTCAAACTGCTACTTCTGATACGCCAATCAATTAGAGGAGTGTTAAAATAACATAAGTGGAGAAGGGTCTGTTCAATCCTGAATCAGTGAGCATTCAGGTGTACTATTAGGTTCAAAGTGGATAATGCTTATCCGGCCAAAGGCTGTTTATTATATCTATACTAGTAAAGGCAGTAACTATATTATCATGATCAGTTCTTAGTAACTATATTATCATTATCAGTTCTTAATTATGATCATCTAAGCTGACATGTTTCGGAGGACAAGATTCACTTTTATGTCAATTGTTGGTATATGGAAAAAGAACCCCAAGCCAATCTGACAATTCCATCTAGCATTCCCATCCCTCCCCCCACCCGCACCCCCACTGAAAAAAAATAAAAAGAAATCAAAAGAGTTATTTACATTGCAGTCTTGAAGCATATGTCACAGAACTTCGTTAAAATGAAGTTGGCACACGTTTTTAGTCATATAAACTTCTCATTGCTATGTCAGTTCTATGTTACTTTTTATCTTACTGTTACCCTTTCAGAAATTTCCGGTATCTAAAACGTTTTTGGAGAAAAACGTTATCTAAATCTGCGGTAACAGAATATATGCCAGACAAACTCCAAAGCAGAAACTTTTCTGCATGTTCTATTTATCATCCCAAATGTTCAATACCACGAAAAATCCAGTGGTAAGAAGGTACTAGCCAGACATAAATCCTATACAAAAGCATACAATTTTCCTCGCGTGATATTATTACCCCATAAGTCGCCAAGGCAGTAAATAAATGCACCAAAACTTCAAATGTCATACCAAGACTATAGACGATGCATGAGGAGGAACAGATAGTGCTCACCTCTTGCAGTTCCATGATTCAACGCGTTACCCAGTGAAAGTATAGTTTGCATAATTCTCTTCAACTTAACCGAATTCCTGACCTGATACAAAGAATAGGTCAAAATGGTTTGCCTCAATTATCTTGCGGGAACACTTTTTCAAAGAAGAAGATGAAAAGGGAACGGTGTCTTGCCTCTTCAGATGTAGAATTTACAACGTTTAAACTTCTTCTAAGGTCAGCAACCTGGTCAAGTGAGAGAGAGATAGATGAGATGCATGACAGCAATAAAGAGAAGCGCAAAATACTGAGGAACAGCATTGTCTGACCTGGGAACAAAATTTTATTTTAAAGGAGAACACTCTTAGCTTGGACTCTACGCGTGGCACTTTCATCAACTCCAAGAAAAACTGCAGAAAACCATTATAACCATGTTTATCAACGAGTTCACGAAATAATGACTTGAGAGTCATATGTTTATAAAAGTTCAACTTACAAGTAAAGATCAGTCAAACAACCTTTAAGTGAGAAATGATAACAGTGCAATAAATTGCTCATAGGTTTCATTCATCGCCTAGTACTGGCACTAGCCTTTCTACCCAAAGGATAAAATGAAATAGGAACTAAGGAAGTGGAGGGTGAAGACATATCCACCAACCTGTTCGCATTTTCCTAGGTTCTCCTTGTCACCATTGTAATTCTGAAAAATCAAGATGTAGGTACATAATACAGCCGAACGTAAGTCTAATAGAAAGCAGCAGATTATACACCTTGAAGAGCATCTCACAACTGGTTATGGAACTTGCATGCATATGATCACCACAGACTATTGGCACTCAAACCATATTCGAGAAGACTCCGAAATTTATCTGCAAAACTTTAAAAACGAAGTTTGCTGACCTTGAGAAGATCCATTTCTTCTTTGGTTGGACAGAACTTTATGAGATTGTCAACCTGATCAACGTCTAAAGCCGAATTGTCTAAAGCGAGGACCAAACCCTGTAAAGATATGTGGCAAGGCAAATTAAAGATAAAGCAGCAAAGTAGGTGGTCTCACATACCTGCAAAACGCTAGGGTTGGTAAGACCGTATACTGTCTAACATCTAGAAAAAGGACTGAGCTATAAAGTAATCCTTCCTGAAGTGCTTCATGAATAGAAAAACTATACTTGTTAGGTAACCATCTGCTCTTAATGTTAGAGAATGGGCCCAACAATGATATCATGCTTAATGCTTAACACTCCCTCTCATGTGCAAGCCCCAGATTGCACGTGGAAAGAAAACTCAATGTGAAACAAATCACGGTACACCACCACCAAAGTGTACAAATAAGTAGAGGGCAAACTGCACTATTATGAAAAGGGGAATCGATATGCAAACAGGAAGAATCAAACCCATGACCTTGCGCAACAAAGAGCTCTGATAACATGTTTAGTTACCATCTACTCTAAAAGCTTAAGCTGTTAGATAATAGGCCCAACAATGTTATCATGCTTAACAATACTCGACGGTAATTATGAGTGTGCATGCATGTAGTGGAAGAACTATGGAAACCAAGCCTTCAGTAGTCAAGCGAAACAAGAAAGAAGTCAAAGATGACAAGGGAACCAAACCATGTAGCTTCAGCGTATAACGTGACCAATATCGTCGTGACCAGTGCAAAAAAAAAATCTATGTACTTACTTGCTCTTCCTGAAAAATAACAAAATAGGTAGGAAAATAGTTGCAAGTCTCCAAGATTCCATCATATTGTTAACTATATGAAACAACAACTAAATATATATGAGTCTCCATTTACACATTGTGAATTCTGGTATTTTGGTGACTCCCGCTCTTTCTGCATGAGAATGAAAGACCATTATTATGCACATGTTAAGGTTGAAGCTAAACCTGATCAACAAACAAGATCCAGCACGTAATTTGTCAACCGGCTTCCAGTTATAAAAAGGAATGAATGACTTCACAAGAATATGTCCAAGAAGCGATATACGCAGGACGAAATTTTGTAATCTGACAGGGTGACAGTAGTTCAAAAGTGGTTACTCATATGATGCTCGGAAAGCTGAAGCTTTTTGACCTTGGAATCGAAAAAGGCAACAAAGTACTTACTGCTTCATGATATCTTATATATGATGATGGATGCACTAACAGGAAATAGGAAACCTCTCGTCCATTAATTGAGGATATTCTTCACTCTTCAGTTACAAATTTTGATGTTTGATATCCTGAGCCTCCTTTTTTCCATGAAAATCATGCCTTTTTTCACTATCTAACATCTTTTTCTGTGCCTTAATCTTTCCTTCTGAAGCTTAAACTCCCATCACAAAACTTCTGATGTACTTCATTTCTAGTATCGATAACACCATTCTTGTACTAGATTATAGGTACTTAATGCAGGATGCAGCGGGAAGGAAGTGAGGATCCTAGGCATCACACCTAAGAGTATATAACCCACGCATCGCACCTAGACTTCTTGAGTATCACACCCAACAGAATGATGAGTCACGCATCAAATAAAAACTGAAATTTTCTTATTATCTTCGAATTGCTTTCGAGAAAGCTAGTACATAAGTTTATATGGGAAAGCTACAGCACACCAAACACCTTGAATAATGGGAAATATCTTGCACAATTTTAGGGATATGCACAGCTAAAATCTTGTAAAAATGTCAACATGAACATGGCTGAAGCGAAGATTAGAGAATCAGCCCAAAAGCCCAACAATGGTTCCATGCCATATCTGGCGATGTATATCAGGATGTGGGCCTTTGGTCACTCATTTGGACCATCCAAATCCTGCCTTAAAGCTGAAATAAAATCCCTCCAATTTCCATTGTTTGGGCCTGCACTTTTACTGCTCCTTGGACTGCATAATTCTCTACCTGTTAGAGTAAACCTGTCCTCAATTTTTTAAAATTTTCAAGTATTTGAGTGAACAAGCTTTGTCTCGACCTAGTAGTCTGCGATGAGAAGTTTTAAAATGATACAACAATTTCCTTTTTGGCTGGCAAATTAAAGGTGCTAATAGAGTATTAACTTTCTCCATATCATTGAGTTTGTCAAGAATGAAAAAATCAACTTTTGGAAAGGAGTTTATCTATACCACTTTCTCGTTATCGTTTACTGCAGCGTGAGTTGGTTGCATGCTTGGCTCTCCATCCTAATTTTCACGAATGATGGTAGATAACAGGGTGAATGAGGCCTTGGAGAAAGATCTACAGTGGTTTGGATATCACAAAGCTTTGAGCACCGCATCAGAGAAGGTGGAAGACATACTTTCTTTCTCTGGAGGCACATCCATAGTGGGACCAACATCTTACTCATTGAGTTTTTTCAGTCACTAATTTAAAAACTTCACTATCAGCTTTGAAATTTCTTCTGCGACTGATGTAGGAGGATTTCACTTACTTTCTTGACAAGGTGCAGCCTTTAGACCACAATCGCAATTGTTAGAACTTCTAGTCCCTGCCTCCTGGGATCGAATCAAACTTACCTTCGTTACATATATCAAGTACTCCCCCACATTGAGTGCAAGTTTGAAGGCATGCTCTACGGGATATAGTGCTTGTCCAAGCATTTCTCACATTACACCAACATTCAAACTGGCCATGATTGAAATAGTTTTTGGCAGGTGTCTTCCACGACTTGACTTTTAGCTTTTGGTTCGCAAAATCTTAAAATGTACTGTGCCGACACTTTGCCCTGCTTTAAATTATCAGGTCGTTCACACAACTTACCAATATAAATTATGGGCATGTACACTTCTTGCAAGCTTTGATATCATCCCTTCCCCTGCACTTATTTGCGACCGTTCCAATCTTCTTAATTCAGCCACAATATGGAACCACCAGATTTCTGCCATCCCAAAAAGTGTCATTCTAGTGAAATTCACTCTCCAACCATCCGACGAGTTGCGTAAATCGAAATATTTCTCAAATTAAGCAAGCCAACTTGAGAGTTACGACGGAACACCACTTCTTGTGAAATGTGGGATCTCGACCCCCAAATTTTGCAATTAAAACTTCACATTAAACAGGACAATTCGCTCTGATATCCAACTAATGCAGGACGCAGTGGGAAGGATGACATTTTGGGCCTCGTTAGTTAGATTATGGGCTCAACAAGGGAACGTGATTTTGAGAACTGAAAGGGCAAGGAAATATGTTGTTTGGAGGCTGTTTATTTGAAGCTTTGGCTTAGGGTTCAAAGGTTCTTGAGCATCACACTCAAGAGATAAATAGTGCATAACACAGCAATTGCACAGCTGAAATTTTTTACTATCTTCAATTGGCTTCTAAAAAAGCAAGCACAAAACTTCATATAGGAAAACTTAATGCCTTAAGGGGAACATCTGCAGAATTTTAGGGATATGAAAAGTTGAAACTATGTAGGATTTCCAATAAGTGGACAGCTGATTCCCTGTCAGAAAATCATCAGCAGTGACCATTATTTCCCATATGAAAGAACAAGATACTTGCATAAGATCAGCAGAGAATCAGTCCAAAATTCCCATATCGGTCCCTTGGTGTATTTGGCGCTGCATACCAGACTGAGCCTTTGGTCATGCATTTGAAGCATCCATATCCTGCCTTAAAACCGAACCAGATTACCTTCCAATTTGCCTTGCTTGGGCCTGCCCTTACTGCACTCTTGGACTGCATTAGTATTGCACATCACGGACCTTCTTAGAGGTTTTTACATTCTACCTTCTAATGGCGCTATTTTAAGGCTCGTTCGTAGGGGGAAAGATATAGGATAGAAAGAGTAAGATTCTTGTTGGATCTGGTATTTCAAGTGCAGATTTTATGTTTGCAGAGGATTTTAAAAAATTCCTTGACCAGACTCCATCGTTTAAATTGTGCTAAAGGAATTTGAAACAACCAGATTTCTTCCATTTATCTCCTCTCCGGCACCTGTCTCTCTTCCCCCCCCCCCCCTCTCTCAGTTCAGCCTTATTTACGTAGCTTAGGGCTGCAAATACTCAAGCTTTATCACAGGAAGCTGGATTGTCCTAGGTGAATATTCAGCCCTTGCCTACGGATTCTATTCTTAGAGCAGACCGTAAGGAAATCAAATTTCTGCTGGCTAGAAACAAAGACTCCAGCTTGCTTGATAATGTGTCGAGTGATTTCACTTGCCCTTTCAAAAGGCACTTTCCCCTTCCATGAAGTGCTTAGCAAAGAACTTAATTATTTGCATTGGCCAATGGTGCTTACAATTTCGGTGTGGATGCTTTGTTATCCTTTATTTCCATTGGCCATGCTGGACTCTGCCTTCCCTTAATAATCCAATTTGCTCAAAAGCATGGCAATTTGAAGATCACGGTGTTACATGGTTCTCGTAAGTGCTTACACGGCTTTTGCCAAACTAGCCACCTGCTCTTCAATAGGTTGAGCATCAGTGGCCATAACATAGTTCCTGAAAAGGTAACACCAGCGCTAGCAAAGCTTGTTGACAAGATGACTTTAGAAAGTGGTCTCATGAGGAATAACGGGTGCAGATCCACTACTTGACTCATCGCCTCCATCACCTTCGCGAACAAACGGGCTAATAGGGCTTGAGGTAGATATCTCGGAATGGCAGGCTGTGATCGCACCGTTTAGACGGTAGCAACAATGTATTTGCATTCAAATAATTGAAGTTTTCACACGAGTCCTTTGCATTCAGGGGAGTCAAACCCGGAGCTTGCTTTGACTGGCCAAGGTCAAAAAGAAGGATCTCCTTGAGCGGAGGAAGCCCCTGAGAGCTTGCCTGCTCCATAGCCATCGTAGGCCGTGTCACTACACCACTAGTTGGAGCTGTTTCTTTTGAGCCAATAGGGGCAGCAGATGGGTACCTGGTGTCAACAACCTTTGCGCGAGCAAGATTTGACTTGTCGATATTAGGAGCCATTAATGAAAAGATTTGAGATATGAGAACTTTGTAGATAAAGAAAAGATATGAGACGCAGGGACGATTCTACTGCTCGTGCCAAAAATTTGGAATTACAAATTCTGTGTATCAGGTATAACGCGAGAAATAAATGCAACAAATCCCCTGGTTAATTCCCTTATACAACATGTATTGATTCGAGGGTCGGGTTACGTAGTCCCAATTTCAAAGGCGAGATCTTCTCGAAGTGATGCAAAAAGATAGCAGATTCGTAATGTAAATTCAAGGGCCTGGCGATGTGATTTCAAATCCGACGACATCATCCTTTGGAGTTAATGTAGAAGGACGACAAATTTTATGCCAACCCGAGGGCCTAGCAGCATGATCCAGAATAAAATGGCAGATGTGTGTGATTTCCGGCGAGCAAACACATTGAAATCGAAGGTTCGAGGCTTTCTCTTGACGTCGGAGGCTTGAGCTAAGAAGTTGTGCAGAAGACCTCTCTCTCTCTCTCGATGTCAAAAGTCTATAAACCACCAGAAGCCAGAAGATCCCCCAAATGTACCTACCTTGCTGTAGATATGGGATGAAATAGAATCTAACCTCTATCTCCATTATCTCCTTATCTTTCAATTTTGTTTTAAAGAGATAATAACTTCTTTCTTTTCTTTTCTTTTCCTTGCTTTTATGAAAAGAAAATGTCTAAGTGATAACATAAAAGATAAATAGGACAATTTCTTATACCTTTTGATCATTAAGTTATTTATCACTTGGCAACTTTCAGTTTGACAATTGAAAAGTGCACTCTAACACTTGAAAGTCGCATGTCAGCTGATCACTCCCCATAAATTATTTTCATAGGCAACTTAATGCCACGTGGCCCTCTAAAAATTGGTTCCAAATGTACTCATCTACAACTCAATCCAAACACAGTTTAAAGGGAAAGTAAAGGGTTGGTGGATTTTCCTTCGTTTGGTAGGAGAGAAGGGGGACGGGGAGAAAGCAGGGAGGATGCACTATCTTTATTGATCCATGAGGAAAATTCTGGAATTCTATATCCTCAAAATGATTCAGTACAAGACCTTTATACAACAACGTATCGCTATTCTAGGAAGGTTTGACATATTGCTATTCTAGGAAAGTTTGACATGTTGCTAATCTAGGAAGATTTCACTAATTTACAGCTACTAATTTACAGCTAATCTCCTATACTTGGAAATATAAATCAGTCCCAGAAATCTTGGGATTTCCATCAATTCTGAATTTCCAACACTCCCCCTCAAGCTGGGGAGTAGATATTTTCCATCCCTAGCTTGCTCACAATCCTGTAAAATACTGAACTTGCCAATCCTTTAGTCAAGATGTCTGCTAATTGGCCCTCCGTAGATATGTAGGGAGTGCAAATCAATCCACTTTCAAGCTTCTCCTTTATGAAATGTCGGTCAACTTCCACGTGTTTAGTTCTGTCATGCTGAACCGGATTATGTGCAATGTTGATTGCAGACTTGTTGTCACAATAAAGCTTCATTGGGGTCTCTAATTTAATCTTCAAGTCATTGAGGATAATCTTGAGCCATAACAACTCACAAATACCTTGTGCCATCGAACGAAACTCTGCCTCTGAACTAGATCTTGCCACAACTGGTTGTTTCTTACTCCTCCAGGTTACTAAATTTCCACCAAGAAAGGTACAATACCCAGAAGTTGATCTTCTGTCAGTAAGAGAGCCAGCATAATCAGCATCTGTATATGCTTCTAGTTCCATATTTGTGCCCTTTCTAAAAAGAATCCCTCTTCCTGGGCTGCCTTTCAGATATTGTAAGATCTGGTATACTGCATGGAGATGGACATCCTTAGGGTTTTGCATGAACTGACTCACCACACTCACGGCGTATGCAATATCAGGCCGCGTGTGTGACAGATAGATTAGTTTCCCAACAAGTCGTTGGTACATGCCTTTGTCTGTTGGTTCTCCTTCCATGAACTCTGCCAATCTATGATTTGGCTCAATAGGCGTGTCCGATGGTCTACAACCGAGTTTACCTGTTTCTTCTAGCAGATCAAGAACATATTTCTGCTGTGAAACAAAGATTCCTTCCTTGGACCGAGCTACTTCTATTCCTAAGAAGTACTTTAATTTTCCAAGATCCTTTATTTCAAATTCGTTTGCTAAATACTTGCGAAGAGCTTCCTTTTCATCTGAATCATTTCCAGTTACTATAATATCATCAACATAAACTATCAACACCGTAACTCCCCCTGAAGCTGAATGCTTGATAAACAATGTATGATCGCCCTGGCTCTGTTTGTACTTCATATTCAACATTGCTTTAGTAAATCTTCCAAACCATGCCCGAGGAGATTGTTTGAGCCCATACAATGCCTTTCTTAGTCTGCACACTTTGTTTTTACCCAGATTTATGCCAAAGCCAGGTGGAACTTCCATATAGATTTCCTCCTCAAGATCTCCATGTAAAAAGGCATTCTTCACATCAAACTGTTCTAAAGTCCAATCATAGTTTGCTGCTAGAGATAACAACACCCTAACTGTATTCATCTTCGCCACTGGAGCAAATGTCTCCTGATAATCCACCCCATAGGCTTGTGTATATCCCTTGGCTACTAGTCTCGCTTTGTACCTTTCAATGGATCCATCGGACTTATACTTCACTGTGAAGACCCATTTGCACCCTACTGGTCGCTTTCCAGTTGTTAATTCCACTAGTTCCCATGTTTTATTCTTCTCCAAGGCCTCCATCTCTATTCTCATTGCATGCTTCCATTCCTCTTTACCAAGTGCCTCAGATAATGTTTGTGGGATGGCTATAGTGTTTAGATGAGCAATAAAGCTTTTGTGTGAAGTTGATAATTTTTCAAAGGACAGAAAATTGGATAAAGGATGTTGTGTGCACTTTCTGACACCCTTTCTTGTGGCTATGGGCAGATCTAAATCAAGGATAGTAGGTGGTACCCCAGTTAAAGAACTTACCTCATTCCCAAGTGACGATTCAGTTTCTTGAACTTGCACAGGATTGATCACGGGCTTAATTCTTCTTGAGTAGACCTTTAGTGGCATTGTAAGTGTAGGGTTTATTGGCCTCGATGGTTCTTCGAAAAGATTTGGAAATGATTCAATTGGTTTGGCTTCAGAATCCCCTCTAGAAATGAGTTCCACTTCAGGAGTGGATTTAGTTTGCACAGGAGATGTTTTAACTAACATTGATGGTTCTCTCAAAAACAGATCCTTATCTTCCATAGATGATGTATCCCCCTGAAGATAAGGACTAGAAAAGTAACTTTCTTCTTCAACAAATGTGACATCGGCTGAAACATAAGTTTTACGAGTGGTAGGATCGTAGCACTTATATCCTTTCTGAGTAGGTGAATATCCTATGAAGACACACTTGACAGCTCTAGGATCTAGTTTGCTCCGACCACTGGAGTGAACATGAACAAATGAGACACATCCGAAAACTTTAGGATCTAACTTAGTTGACACATTAAAGTCTGGAAAATACTGAGAAAGCACCTCCATTGGACTTTTAAAATCCAAGACTCGAGATGGGATACGATTTATTAGGTGAGCAGCAGTGAGGACAGCTTCCCCCCAAAAGATTTTTGGAACATTCTTTTGGAACAAAAGTGCACGAACAGAGGCTAAAAGATGACCATTTTTTCTTTCGGCAACCCCATTTTGTTGGGGTGTGTCAACACATGATGATTCATGAATGATTCCCTCCTTTAGAAAGTATGGAGACAAAATTTGATTAAAGTAGTCTCTAGCATTATCTGTCCTCAACCTCTTAATTCCAATGTTAAATTGAGCTTTGACCATTGTATGAAAAATAGGAAAAATGTTGCTCACATCAGATTTTTGTTTTAGCAAATAAATCCATGAAACCCGAGTGCAATCATCAATGAATGAGACAAACCAACGAGCCCCTGAAATGTTGGTGACTCGAGATGGACCCCAAATGTCACTGTGGATCAAAGAAAAAGGAACTGTAGTTCTCTTATTACTCAAAGGAAAGGAAACACGTCGGTGCTTAGCAAATTCACAAACATCACAGTGAAAATCATTTGCATCGACATTTTTGAACAAATATGGAAACATGACACTAAGAATGCTAAAGGAAGGATGTCCGAGTCGAAGATGATGAAGCCAAATTCGGTCTTTGTTGGAATGAGGATTGCTGGAGAGAAACGAGAGAGGTGAGTTGTTCCCATTATTCACTTGGCCACTAGGTAACTCAAGATAATAAAGACCATGTCTTACCCTAGCATGTCCAATCATCCTCCTCGTAACTTGGTCCTGAAATACACAAGAAGTACGAGAAAACACCACACTACAGTTTAGATCCTTTACAAGTTGATGTATAGACACAAGATTTGTAGATAACTTAGGTACATGTAGCACGTTTTTTAGGGTAATGGATGGACTTAGGACGATGTTTCCTTGGCCGGCAACAGTGGCCAGGGATCCATCAGCAATGGCTATTTTTCTGTTGCTAGGACAGGGATGGTAAGTGAGGAATTTGTGTGAAGAATGGGTCATATGATCAGTTGCCCCGGAATCAATAACCCAGGAATTTGAAAAATCTGAACTATAGGCACTTAAAGCATACGAGGAATGAAGCTTACCTGATTGTGCCAAGGAACAAGTACCTTTAGACTTCTCTAATGAATCAAGGAGTGATCTGAGACTTCCTATGTCTTCTTTGTTGAATCCATTCTCCTCTCTGCCGCTGGAATTTACATCAGCATGGGACATGTCTTCCCTAGATTGAGTCATGTGCACCTGGCTTCGCAATTTTTCACTTCTAGGTCCTGCATTCCAGTGAGAACTTGGTGGTTTTCCATGAAGCTTCCAGCATTGCTCTTTGGTATGACGAGGCTTTTTACAGTAAGTACACCACATTTTATCCTTGCTTAATGGCCGAGACTCCATTCGCCCAGCTTCTGAATTTACAGTATGGGAGGCTGATGCTTTTTCAGCATTAAACTTCAGGTTCTTGTCAATAATTTTCCCCAACATTGCTGATTCTTCAACTGGTTGAGCATAAAGCATCACTCCCCTTCGACTTTCTTCAGCATTGATGATGGAGATGGTCTCATTCAATGAGGGTAACTCCTCTTTTCCCAAAATCTGAATTCTCACTTGATCAAACTCAATATTTAAACCGGCGAGAAAATCATAAGTTCGATCCTTTTCAATGAAGTTCTTTAACACAGCTGCATCATCGCTGCACTTCATCTCAATGCACCTATAATGATCCATCTCTTGCCATAGATTCTTCAAGAGATTCGCGTACTCAGTGACTGAGCGATCTCCTTGTTTGGTGTCCGAGATTTTACTCTTAATCTCAAAGACTCGAGCAGCATCCTTGACCTTAGAATAGGTCTGTTGTGCGGCTTCCCATATTTCTTTAGACGTTGGTAGAAACATAAACGTATCACTAATTTCTGGCAACATGGAATTCCATAGCCAAGACATGACCATGGAGTCTTCTTCATCCCAAGCATCAAATCTGGGATCTCCCTTCTTGGGCCCAGTGCCAAGGAGATGACTCAATTTTCCCTTTCCTTTCAAAAAAGTCCGCACCAATTGAGACCACTTCATATAATTTTTGCCATTCAATCTGTAGGCAGATTGAATGTTTTGTAATTCTCCTACTGTTTGATTGAGTGTCACCTCTTCGGATTGGGCACTGGGAGTTCTCTCAGTTGTGTAAGACATGGAAGACATGTTGAAACCCCTTTGAAATAGGAAGTAAAGGGAAAAGAATGGTGATGAAGATCAATGGGAAGAAAAAATTGGACAAAGGGCTATAAAGGCCGGAGAATAAGAACAGAAACTGCTGTAAGAAATTTCAGCAATGAAGGCTGAACATATAGTGTGCAAAAAAAAAAAAAAAACTCTGTTTTTGACCAGAAAACAGGGTAGAAGCAGAGCACAAACAAACAATACTATGGTCTTGGCAATGAAGGCCTGTGTGTCGAGGTTTCCTAAAGCTCTGATACCATGAGGAAAATTCTGGAATTCTATATCCTCAAAATGATTCAGTACAAGACCTTTATACAACAACGTATCGCTATTCTAGGAAGGTTTGACATATTGCTATTCTAGGAAAGTTTGACATGTTGCTAATCTAGGAAGATTTCACTAATTTACAGCTACTAATTTACAGCTAATCTCCTATACTTGGAAATATAAATCAGTCCCAGAAATCTTGGGATTTCCATCAATTCTGAATTTCCAACAATCCACCATATTCATCCCGCATAGTAATGGGCAAAAGAGGGAAGGAAAGCATGTGGCCCATTCATTTGACCTTTTTAGCCAATTAAAAGTCTATATTTAATTCGTTTAAAATGGTACTATGATAAATCCATCAAAATCCTCTCTTTCCTTCCTCTTTTCCTTCTTACTTAATTAAACACACAAGAGAAAGGCACCTTGCCTTGCGTATGGATGAAACATTAGAGGGATGATAATTGGCAAAGATGCTTCAGTTGCTTGTTCAAATTATAACTAAATCCGCATGACAACAAATGTCAAATTCCCATAATGCTAGTCAAAGGTGCAATTAAGCAATAGTTGAAAATGTAAACGGCATCATATGGTTGACAGCAAAGCACCTGATTGGATTCAACGTAAACAATAATATAATTATGGAGCTTATATATCATGCAAATTCAGGAGGAGAAAATCAAGTTGATCATCAATTTAGAAGGAACATTGTGAACTTTGGTTTCCGGTATATGTGAGCATCTTGATGTTTTGTTCCTTCACTGCTAATTTTCTATATTTTTGTTGAGGGAGGAGGGAGAGATTGTCTGGTACATGAAGTCCAAGTGAAACAGTGAACGAAAAAGTGAAAACAGAAAGGAAGTAAAACTACAAAAACACATGGAAGGTTGGGCTTACCATCAAATCAGGCAAAGGAACCTTAACTTTTGTAAGCATGATTTCACAATTATATGCCCTCCTAAGTTCAATCTGCAAGATAATGTACATAATACATGAGAAGAAGAACCAGCGGATGATTTCCATTATTTACTATGGAAAATGGATATTTATGACCAGAAAATAGGATAGAGACAGACAAAGAGCGACAGAGACGGACAGAGAGTAGTGCAGGTGTGTGTGCGAGTGAGAGAGTGCATATATATTGTGAAAGAATACATCTCATAGTAGCCGATAAGAGGCTGTTCAAAACATGTAAACTTTAGATGGAATCAGAGAATTATTCGTCTCAGAGCCTTATCATTATCTTAACAGTATGAAAGAGTGAAGGCAATATAGTCGGGCTCTGATCTAGCACGCTTGCTAAGTTTCTGCCACCTATTGTCTCCCAAGAGTTTCTTATACAAGAAATTCTGCACTTGAGACGCTACTTATTCCCTTTAACTATGCATCTCACAATTACAGCCCACACATAATACTCAAAAGTCAAAAATCAATAAAAGAAAGCAACTCAAGAGACCAACATGCCCTAGTAAAAAAAGCCTACTATGAGCCAAATATATACTGTGAAATATGAGATATTCGCAGATAGGAAAAAAAAAAATCATTTTCATGTTTAGATAATGGGTAACCAAAAAAAGTTGTTGAAAAAAAATAAAACTTAGAACACCTTTTCCTTGAGCCTTTGGCGTGACCTCAGCCAATGCAAGTTTAACTGAATAAAATTGCACACCCTCCGAAAACTTTATTCACCACCATAAATTTCTCGAATACATGAGATAACACATCTAACTGTGCAGATAAACTGAAGTCTAGTTGTGGCATTAGAAAGCTTAAAACTCTGAAGACTATAAAGGATAACATGTTAGGTTGTTTTGAGTAGTTGAAATTTTGATGTCATGCATGGTTTAAGAATTACCTGCGCTTTGTTGAATATGTTGTGTGATAACCGTGAGTAACAATATCTGAGTTGGCGTGCTTGTAAAAGGATTCTAATATTCAAAAAAAAAATGGAAAAACCCAAAAAAAAAAAAAGGCACCATTATTTCTTTCTACTCTATCAAACTTAAAAGCTGTAATTTTTTTGGGGGGCAGGGAATTAGCCATCTAACCCCCTGCGTGCTTTTATGCATAGCATAGGTAAACATAGATATAGATAAATCTCTTTCTTTTAGAAGCTATTATGGAATGCGAATCCTATTGACAATATCCTCAAGAGATTGGGCACTCCTTTCCTTCCAAATGCTTCTATTCAGCCACTCTCAGCAGGAAACTTTGGCTCATCTCTGTCTTCAGGGTTCTACTGCTAAAAATGAAATGGTCAGTCTTTTATCAGGTTTCAGCCTGTCCACTCCTTCCTTTTCTTCTTTAGAGAAAATGCTTGGTTGCTTCACTCTAAGCTTCAATTCAAGCAGGTTTGGTTGAAATGATAATATTTTTGCTGCTCATGCTGGGAAATTTGGAACCAAAGAAACAAAATGATTCATGAGGACATTGATGTGGCTGCCGGTATTACTAAGCTTGGCACTTATGTGCTGATATTTTGAGAAGTCATGTGCATAAAGCCGTAAATCTGTTCTTATTTTAAGAAAGGATTATGTTGGAGGCTCTTCGTATTCCTATCAAAAAAGCATATCTTAACCTGGAATATGGATTAGACGGATTCCTCTAGGAGACAAATGCTTGAAATTGAACACTGATGCGTCTTCTTGTCAAAGTATCTGCGCTGGTGGTAGATCGACCAGTGATAGTTCTGGGGCCTTCTTGATATTCAAACTACTATAAGAAGCTTTTATTCTTAATAGGGTTAGAATTTACAGCTATAGAAAGTCTTGCTGCTTTTGCACATTTAGTTTCTTCTTCTACGACATTTTCTTTACAGGTAAGGTTAGTTATGTCCGCCGCAGCCTACCATACCCTTTTCTCTCATAGTAAGCTCCCCTCCCCCCCCCCCCCTCCCCCTCCCCCCCACAAACCCCCCACACCCACCTGCTCCAGCCCGTCCATAACTACCAATTTTTTGGTGCTAATAAATTGGTAGGGGTCCTTGCTAAGAAACCGCACCATGAGAGGTGTTTTTCGTTAAGAAACAAGGTAACACAGAGTAACTGAATACTGCTTCAAGGTAAACTTTCCATACATGTGTCCCATAAGCATAGTCATTAATGCATGATATAATAGTGCAATAATCAGGTCCGGGTCAAGAATTCTTGATGCTGTCATACGTGGTCATCTTTTATTTAGTTTAACAAATTAATAAACCATGAGAAAATTGAGAACCATACCAAGCAATATACACCTTCGAGGAGGATGAGACATCAATGATAGAGATAGTGATCGTGCAAAGTTGACAACAGAATACCAAGTAAATAAAATCGCTATAATGACTAAGCATTCCATCATTCAAGTTTGAGACATCACCAGATTGATTTTGTCAGATTTAGGCCCCGAGGCACGTCGATTTGATTTGCTACCTGTGCTTCCATGATCTGAATTTGGAACGCTTGCAGAAAAAAGACTCTCAAGTTCGGACATGTCAAACTCAGGAGCCCTGAGATAGACCAAAAACAGATGATATCGCCAAAGATACATCACATGTTGACACTCGCAATTGTGAAGAAAACTACATATAGAAATACTGCCTTACTTGGAGGCTTCGTCGAGTTTTTGTGCCTCAGCCCATAGGCTTCCTTGCATGGCCCGCGTTAGCTTCAACCAATGATACGGCTTCAGGGAGGTTTTTTTGGCAGATTGAGCCTGATTCCTGGGACTTGTGCGTGGTTGCAAACTTCCCTTTGCACTAAAAGGTGGTCCAGGACTTGGAGGTATATTTCCATTACTGATAGCAGAGTGAGATTGTGGACTGGCACCACTAGCTCTTGATAAGCCGTTTGAAAAAGTAGCTAGCGGAGGTGGAACAGGTGGAACATGATGGGAACTCTTAGACGAAGGATCAGTTGAAGCCAAACAGGGAGGAGGAGGTGGTGGTGGAGCTGAAGATGAACTACCAGGACTTCCAGCTGGCTTTGAATGCAGAGGAAGTGGAGGAGGAGGAGGGCCAGCAGCAACTCCTGAGCTTTTCATATGCAGGGGAGTAGAACTAGGGCAGCTAGATGATGACGAAAAATCAAGGGGTGGAGGTGGAGGAGGTGGGGGTGACGATGAGTTCTTAATAGTCGGAGGTCTTGATGACAAAGGTGGTGGAGGAGGGGGGGAAGGGGCAGTTGAAGATGAGTTCTTGATGATGGGAGATTGAACTATCACTGAGGTAGAGGATGGCGGTGGGGGAGGAGGGGAAGTTAAAGTTGAGTTCCTAATGGGTGGCGGAAGGGGAGGGGGAGGGGGAGTTGAAATTGAATTATTAATTGTGGGAGTAGGAGCTCCTCTCAACAAAGGAGGAGGTGGAGGGGAAGGAGGAGTAAAGACAGAATTCCTAATACAGGGAGAGGATAATGTCCCCGAAAGAGAGAGTGGTGGGGGCGCGGGCGCGGGCGCGGGAGCTGAGGATGGATGTCCGCTACCAAGTAATAAGTTACCTTGATCCTGGTCAAGTAAATTGTGCAATGAATCTGAAGCTGATAGGTAATGAGGGTGTAGTAGGGGTAGAGAAGGAGAAGAAGAAGTTGAAGGAGTTCTCATCACAGCTGTAGTTTCGATAGAAAGCGGCAATGACGGAGCTGCATGGGATGATGGTGGAACTGAAGTACTGCTGGGCTGCACAGGTTTATATTGACGTGCAAGAGGAGCTGAAAAAGTAACAGGAGATGTCACCGAGTGGGCGCCTTCTTTATTTGTAGGTTCAGCATGATCCTGCAAGAGAGCAGTAATGCCAAGAACCGAGGGTGCACTGTGGTATCTTGAGAGAGGCACAGGTGAACCTTGCAAGGAATTACAATGTGAAGCTGGATTGGACAGAGAGGTCTGTCGAATTCGCTGGGATATAATGTTAGGCTTAGCAGGCCGTTGAAGTGCAACCTGCAGTTGCTGTGAATCGATCTTCTTCATCGCGTTCACATCTTGAGATAAAAGTTGTTCATCCAGCGCTAGTGATGGAGATTTGGTATTGTCATTTTCTCCTGCCTTCATTTCTGGTGTCTCCATAATTTTTTCACCACTTGCTTGGTGCAAGAAACTGTCTTTTATTGCAGTGCTGGGAGAGACTCTTTCCAACTTTTCCTTTTCGGCACATATGAGAGGAGGAATCTTCACTTTATTTTTAGTGCCATCCTCAGGAGAGTCAGTCTCCAATTTTTTCAATTTAGCACTTAGGGAAGATTTCTCTTGGATAATACTCGATCCTGTGATTTGGTGTAACATATTCAGTGCTACATCTGCTTTCGGGTCTAGCCAATCCACAGTGCTAAATATCTCTTGAACTTTGGCAAATGCTTCAACAGGAAGACCTTCTTTCTCGTCAATACCAGGAAAATCAACTGTAATCACTGAAGATGCAGAATCCATCTCTGAGAAGAGAACCTTCATTCGAGCAAAAAAACAGAACGTTACCTCTTGACAGAACAGAACAGAAAAGGTGCAGCAACCATGTGTTATTAAGGGAAAAGTGGGGAAAGATATATATATATATACCTCTGCTCTAAAGTCCTTAGGAAACTGATCCTTAGCATTCCATACGATATCAACTTCATCACGGTTCAGCATCAAAATATTTGACCGGATGAAGGCCGTATTGAACATGACTCGGAACATCATCTCTTCATGTTCCAGATCATTGTCCAAGCTAATACACTCTAGCACAACATCACCTTGGGTATGGCAGTGGATGTCAATTTTAACAAGTTCACAGTCTGCCTGAAACGGGATATGAAGGTTTTAACAAGTTCCAAATACTGTCACAAACTAATGAATGTACTACTATGTAAGACCAAAAAGGCTTCAAATTCTATTCTTGGATCTTTCTATTATATCTCCAAAAGAAACCCAAAGCTAGTATAGGAGTTAGAGCCTCCCCATAGAGAGAGGCTTCGTCTACCCTCCCCCACAAAAAGAAGTCTCCAGGAAGGGGAAACAGAGAGGATTAGAGTAATTAAAGAATTCTTCGCTGCTTTCTTCTTTGTTTGTTCTGTTCTTTTTGACTTTTAGCAATGAGAACTCACCCCCTGATCTCTCCTTACCTTAGCCAGCACTTTTTGGGGACCATTTACACAGAAAGTAATTTTATGTACACCAATCAAGAGGGTTACAGATTGAACAAGCAATCGAAAAATCAATCTAGCAAAGAAAATCAGGATTAGACAACTATATGAAGATGTTTTATTGCTGGCCCAAGCACACTAGTGCCTATCTTATATCAAAATCAGAATGGAATCTAGTCGAGATGAGCAAGAAGATTAAAAATCACCTGCTTATAATACCGAACATACTTGCTCCTTCTTGGTGTCGAGAAGAGCACCTTAGGAGTCCGATCAGCAACCATCAAAGGGTCCTGTCCATAAATCCTAAATATCGGACGACAGCCCCCCTCCTTATCCATGTCAGGAATGACTCTGAGAATGACACAGTCTAATGTGAGTGCCCTATCCAATGGTGGCCATTCGGATCCCACGTTCCTCCTCGAGACATACTGTAGGTACCTCAGTTGTGAAGGCAATGGATTCAGCGGTGACATCAACTGCAAAAACTCACGAGGTGCTTGTTTGTATATCATGTCTAGAGTTTTCTGTTCCCCAGTGTACTGCTTCCTATAAATCAGAAGTGCAGCTAGCATGAACGCTAGAACTGGCCACCCTCCAAACTCGCAATGCATTAAAAGCACATTTCGCTGCCCTAACGAGAGCCAACTTTCACTGGATCTCAGGAAATGATGAATCATTTCCATTGAGAGTAATGGGCAACTTTCGTACTGTCTAGGGTAATCCATAACGGTCATATCGTAGTCAGATAATATATTAGCAATCTGGCTTTGATTCTCTCCCTCTCGGAAATTGAAAACCATGAATGAAGCATCAGGGAAATATTCACGGAGTTGACCCACTATGCCTCCCATATGGACTTTGTATTCATTGTCTTCCACAACATCATTGGTAAAGCAGCAATCAAAAACTACACATTTACAGAAAGAGTGAATCAATTGTATAAGTAATCTAATTCGAAGGCCTCAATAACTAAAAATTCGTTAATTTAATTCACATTGCAATCTGAAAACTCAGTCCAATTTCTCTTGGAAGTGAAAGCATGTATCAAAAATCATCCCTGAAATGAGTGGAGAACATAGTTACACGCGCTAAATCATACATATACGCAATGGCAACAGAAGAATGTTTTCTTCACATGACTTACAATTCTGTCCTACAAGGAACAAGGAATGCAAGATACTGAGTAGCATTATGTTACGAATAAAACAACTACATGTTACGTCATAACATCTTAAATACTAGAAATTATCAGACGTCTGTGCATGGCCTGTTGATCTGAGACTACTGGTTGGAGTACAACAAGAAAATTGCTTAACTTCTTTTTCAGGAGCATTCCTGGGACAAATGAGGATGCAGTGAAACTAAATATATTTACATGAGTTGCATCAACTCCCTTCAAAGAGTTTTTGATATGCAATAAAAAATCAGAAACACTATAGTCTTCTATTTCTAAAATGATTATAAACCCAATTGTTCAATTTTTTTAGGAAACGAAGTTTGAAATATGTCATGCTGAAATCCTGTAATTCAATCTGCAATAGAAAAAAAAAATAATGAAAACATATTAATATAACAAGGAAAGTAGACTTTGCTTGTGAAACAACTGTGGGAGCTCGAATAAGGAAACTTGTGTGGTGGATGCTATATTGGTGGTTAAACTTGGGACAGCTGAGCAATAAACTTCGTATATTTGAGGAGCTGGAGACGGTAACATTTTCAGGACCTGAACTCAAACTTAATATTGGAGCTCGTTGGATTTTCTGAGCTTTAGGAGGGTCACATGTAGCCCCTGCTTTTTATTTGAAACTGCATAAGAGAATGGATGTTTGCCCCAGGCAATAGTGTTCTACACTTAGTTGCAGGAAACTCCTAATATGGTGACGTTTCTCTCTCGGAAACTCGCTTTTGCGATCCCAAGTTAGGAGCTCCATGGGATCTCGTCCCAAGCTAATATGGGAACTCGATCCCGTTAGCTGGATAGAGATGCATGGAACAAGTGAGAGAGTACCTGAAAATCAAGCCCTTTTCAACTCAATTCCTTATTTCTCTCTTCCTTCAAGTCCTTAAAGCCTCCTTGTCTGTTGCTGCTGGCCATGTAAACTATACTAAACAAATGATAATACTCTTTACGCATCTATTTATTCAAGCCGCTCCCAACCTCAGATTCTTCTTGGTGCTTACGCTCCCCTGCCCCCGTTCCCGCTCCCCCCCCCCCCCGGGCTCCGCCCCCGCTTTGTGCAACTAAGGTTCTACATGCTTAACACCCATAGAAGATTAGTTTATTTAGTAGAACAAGTATCATTGACAATTCAGTTGTCTGAAAAATCACTTTTCAAATTCTTATGATATAGGTAAAAGTCATTCACATACAACTTTGTAAGTTATCTCAGTTTTCATTTAACAGCTTGCCATGAGTTGAAACTCGGCAAGTTAGGAAGAGAATCTATCAGAGCCTAAACTCGGCAAGATACGGAGAGAATCTATCAGAGTCTGAACTCTGCCTCTACGTGATATTGATTGCTTCTTAAAGCACATTCTACCTTAGAAAATCATAATTTTAAGTCTAGGTATTTCCTCAACCTATTTGTAGTAATCATAAGTTCAGGTTCACAGGCCTATGATAGGGATTCCAACCTTATTCCTCAAAGTGTCCTAAAACAGTCATCACAGTTTACAGTTATTTCAAAACTGTCATTGCCTTTTGCCACGTTATTATCAAGCAACGGCTTTTGGGAGTAAGGTTTGGATCCGTAAAACAAGTCGATCACATTGGTCCATAACTTTTGTCAATGCCTTGCTGAATATTGAAGAATGCTAACTCAACAACATAATGCAACAAATTTCAATAAAAGCCAATCAAGTAAAATGAACCCACTAAAAACACAAATTTATCAATATTGAACTACTAAAGCGTACCAAAAACCCTTTCAGAGATCTCCAAAAGGCCGTCCGGCGGCTTCCGGTAAAAAAATTTCCGGAACAGAGCCATTTTTGCAGAGAATACAATTCAGTCACCAGCAAGAAACCCTAAAAGTGCTCCAACAAGAATACCCACATTGTCATTGCACCATAACCCACACCGAATTCAGCTCAAACACAGAGACTCATCAAACAATACATACATATACATGCATATAAAGGGTGTGCCGGGGTACAACGACTGACACGTGGAACAGAGTGTCGATTCAGAAAACAGGGGAATGGATTTTGCTGGGATTTTAAGGAACCCAGACACTTTTTTCTGTTTAGTAATTGGAATATGTCTTCACATTTACACTTGGACAGACTTGACGTTCTATGGGAGGAACAAGAAAGGGGGAGTTAGCTTAAGGGGATATTTTTTTGAGAGAAAAAGTGGTGAGATCAGTGCGTGTTGAGAGAGAGAGAGAGAGAGGTGGGGGTGGATTTTGTTTTGTTGGTCGTAAGGGAATAGGAATTTGAAGGATCTGAAGTTTGTCTGCGTCTGTATGTGAGAATGTCTGCATGTGTTATGTTGTTAACTTTGGATGACATAATGATAATGATGTCTGATTGTTGCTTTCCTTATCTCCAATGTCTATTCCCAGTTCTTCTGATTGAGATACTTGGTTTGGCACGTGCCTTCCAATATTACAATATTTACTATATTATTATTATCTTTATAATAAAGTATTTTTACATTTTCATTTATATTCATTACTAACATTTATTTATTCTTCTGATCAACCATTTGTTGTTGTTGTCCGACCTTTATTAATTCTTTCTGTGAAGGATGTTACTGTCACTTAAAAACATGTCAACATAACTGCCACGACCTTCTAATCACATCCATGACTCTTTAAATCTCCAGCAAGAATGGAGTTCCCATACCGACAACTCTCTTTAATCTCCAGCAAGAATGGAGTTTCCACACCCACGTTCTCAATTATTTAAGGTTCACCTTCTCATTGCATGCTTCAGTTCATTAGGTGTTTCTTTATTCTATGCGGCCTTTATACTTTTGCATTGGCCTTTGCACTTTGCACTTTTACATTCGGCACTTTTATGTAACCAATTGCGTTTTCAAGGTTTTTCTGTTTTCGTGAAAGTTTCTTGTTTTCCATTTGAGATGATTGTTTTTTATTTCTGGTGGAAATTGGTTTCATCGTATTCTTGCTTTGGAACTTGGGTAATAATGTCCTATAACCGATTTCTCTTATTCCATGTTTTGTTAGGTTTCTTGTTTATAGGGCTCTTTTTAGGGATTTTAATTGGTTTCTTCTGTGTTTTGTCATTCGATTCAATTGGTTTACAAACAGACACTCTGTGTGTGGGTGTGTCAAATGAGAGTGCTTTTAGGGTGTGAAAGAAAGCTTAATGCTTCTGCATTGTATCTAGTCCCCCCTTGGTGTGTTAAAATGTGAAATATGAGAATTTTGGGTAGTTCTAATCGATAGTTACGGATAACGTTCCTTTGTTCTATTCAATGCGTGTGTATGTGTGCGCCTGAGTGTGAATCGGTGTTATTGTTTTATCCTGGAACAAATGCCTTATGCTTTTTCTGGGTGATAGGTTCACCAAGGCAAGCTTTATGAGAATGCATCCAAGATATATTTTCAATTGCTTATGAATGCAGATGCTCATTATCATAGTAAGGTTGCTTACACCAAATATCTAAGGGTACAAAATGATGTTTGAGATATGGCTCATTGTGATCATAAGTCATACCTTAATCTTGGTTTGTTTGTAATCAAGCAAGTTAGGTTCCTTGCATGCATCATCAAATTAGACCACTTAGAAAAAGTTATCTCAGGCTGCTAATATTGTAGATGGATTTGGTGCACACAAACAAGAAGAGTTCCATGTGTGAATATTACTATCGTTTTGCTTGAATTAGTTCATTTTTTCATAAAATGGTGTAGCCATTTAACATATCAAGGACGTTACTTATTATGCCTTGGAACATTTTGTTATGACTTGCCTATTTAGGGCTCTTATGATGTTATGCAAGTACTCATAGTAAAAAATTTCTACTCCAACACTATTAACATGTTAAGATACTTAATCATCTAATTTTCTACTGAATTGCCAAAAAAAAAAAAAGAATTGTATTCATGCCTTATTTTTTTCATGTGTTTCAATGTGTACAACAGTTCATCTCTTTATTATCTTAAAACAAGTTATTGGAGTATTTTAGCTAAAAAAGAAAAAAAAATCTCCTTTTGAATAGCAAAATAGTGAAAAACATTAGAGTTAGTGAAATCCTTTATGTGCTTCAGTTCCACATTGAAAAGATTTTTTGTACTCATACTTTTTGGAAATGTCTCATGCCATACTGGTTCTATTAAAGAAAGGGTAAATTACACTAAACCCCCTGAGGTTTACACACTGTTCTCACCTAGGACCCTGAGGTTTCAATTTAAACAATTAACACCCCAGCGTTGAGAATTGGTTTCAATTGGACCCAAAATCGTTTTTCCGTTTAAAGAGAGGTGGATGGCTGTCCACCTTGAGGGGCATTTCGGGTAACCAAAAGTTAGTGCTCTCTCTCTCTCTCTCTCTCTCTGTTTTTGTCTCTTTCTTTCACAAGACTGAAACAGAGACCCACCCATATAAG
Source organism: Escallonia rubra (assembly GCA_033065855.1). Lineage (NCBI taxonomy): Eukaryota > Viridiplantae > Streptophyta > Magnoliopsida > Escalloniales > Escalloniaceae > Escallonia > Escallonia rubra. Next base: position 39,010 of record JAVXUO010001102.1, on the reverse strand, counting down.
GTGGTCCCCCCCCCCCCCCGTGCCGACAAACACCACCACCACCAACTGCCGCCGTAAATGCTCACCATTTTAGACCCACAATCACACACAGATTTGCCACACACACAGCACCACTGATCGACGCCGCCAACACCATACCCACTAGCACCATCATCCTTCTGCAACCAAAAATAACATCGTCCTTCCTCTGCTGCCAAGATAAGCACCACCAATTTGTCAACGTCAACACCACCAATCAATGTTGCCAAAACTACTAACTAGCAACATCAACTCTCTGCGGCCAATATGAGCACCACCAATCAACTGTCAACAACACCATACCCGCCAACACTGCCATCACAACAGCCGCAACTATTAGCATGTGTACACGAGATCCAGTGCAACCAAAGAAATGGGGTACACGGGGTCAAGAAAATATCATGGTGGGAAACCATCACCGTCCACCTCCTTAGTACCATAGACTCCTCCTAAACAGTTGCAGCTCTTAAGATTCAATCAACCTGCCGATCCCATCGAGTCTGCACTTTTATCAAGAAAATCTCATCCATCAATCTACAAGCGACCACTTCGAGTGCTTGATCCAACGGCAGGAAACCATGGATGCAATTCTCACCGATGGCCGCGAGAGGATCAAGATGAACGAGGCGCTCGTGAGGATGCTGCTGAGGTTGGACTAGATGCCGGGGGTTGATCTGACCGTGAGGGAGCTGAGGCAGGGCATGAACTGTCGGATTATCGGGATGTAGGAAATTTTTGATGCCGTTTCGGGTGCTAGGGTGGAGGGCTGGGATGGGTTCTTGAGGGATTGGGATGATGTTGTTGGGGGGATTGAGGAGGATGTGTGCAGAGAGGACTGGCGTTAGGGGAGGGGACATCACCTTTGGTGGGTCTCTATTTCAGTCTTGTGTGAGAAAAACAGAGAAACATACAGAGAAAGAGAGAGCATTAAATATTGGTTACCCAAAATGTCCCTCAAGGTGGACGGCCATCCACCTTTTTTTAAATGGAAAAACAATTTTGGGTCCAATTGAAACCAATTCTCAACGCTGGGGTGTTAATTGTTTAAATTGAAAGCTCGGGGTCCTAGGTGAGAACAGTGTGTAAACCTCAGGGGGTTTAGTGTAATTTACCCTTAAAGAAATCTAAGGAGCTTATATGTGAGTACTCTTTGGCATATTAGTTACTCGTGCTTGAGTGTTATATCTCGCATGATTAAGAGAGAAATGACAAGTGACGAGAGATATGAGTCATACATTCTCAATTTGATAAGGAACTATTTGCACCACTGGCCTCTAGGCTACCCATTTTAATGGTGGATTTCATTATTTAATTGCCATTTTCCTCCATTATTTTCAACATTCATTTTTAAAGGCCAATTTTTTTTTTTTTTGCCAAAGTTGTTTACCAGGCATAAGTTTAACAATTAACATTTTGTAACCTACTCCTAACGGTTATATTTGCTTTTATCCTTAGCCTTCTAACTCACCCATAGAAAGGGGTTTTTCTTACCATCTCCAAGTTATTTTGTTTTTTCAAGTTAAGATAAGTTTTATATCTTTCACGTTTCATGATTTCTAAAATCAGAATTATGGGCTTATTGGTATGGTATCATATGAAAATTTTGCTTCATTCGTTTGTGCAGAATTACAAATGAAGCAATAGTTTGAGCTGGGCAGTTGTACCCTGGAGGTGACATGACAAACCTTGTTGCACCGGGTGATCATCCCAAGTGATAGGAATCGTCTTAAGAGAGTGACCTAGTCTACACATTATGATCACTACTTTATTGTATTTGTGTTAATTGCATTTGTATATATTTAAGACGATTATTCAGTCCTCTGATACTATCTTATTTTCTTAGTGAGTAAAATGTTAGAGCAAGGAGGACTTAGATAGAAAGCTCGTCATGTGATTGTGTGCGACATAAGTGATACTTAAAGTGGATGGCTAGAAGTTTAATATAAATAACATATTTGTGTGGCATATTGTGATATTTTTATATCACTTCAAGATAAGTTCCCTTAACAAGTACTATCTTTAGATTTCAAACGTGAGATATGAAATGAATAACAAGGAAAATAATCTTTGTCTCTTAGGAAATGTACTTTTCATGTTTATTAAAATATATGTATATAGTAGGAAATATATGGCATTCCATAACAAGAGTACGAGAAATAGTGGGAGCATGATGCATGGCCGTATTACAAGGATTGTGATTTAACAATATTGAAATGCTTCCAGAAGCATACATAGAAAGATTGATAGATATAAGATGCCATCTAAGTATTTAAAATTAACATCGTTGGTCATGCTTAGTCCATTTTTGGTCAAATATCATTTATGTTTTTATTTTCTTGTATGAAGGTCTCTTTTTTATGTTGCATTTCAAGAAATGCAAATAAAAGCTTCTGAAATGGAAGCTTATTGCATACGTACATGACCATAATACATTGTTGTATGCTGCGTGAATTTTACTTTGTCATTTCTAACATGTGCATGAAAAGTATAATATGACAAACTTGATGTTTTACAATCTTGTGTGTGGATTACTTTATGTAAGTTAGTAGCAGGGTCAAGTATAAATATGTCTCATGTAATATACACGTTTTTGCAGGTCTTCCCCTGTATTTGTAACTTTTGTAATATTGTCCCCATTAATTGAAAAAACCATTACAAAACATTCAAAAATGTGACGCCCGTCCAAATTTGATCGTGAACTATGCATGTGCGCAACACATGCGTTTTTTATGGGCATATTAGTCCATCCCCTTACGCTGGTTTACATTTCTAAGTCATGAATTTTAAGGAACAAATTTTTCAAGCAATAAACAAAGCAACACCACCAACATGCCACCAGTTCAAATCCCCACCACCTCAAACACCTCAGCCACCTCCACCCTACCTTCACTCCACCATCGTCACCTATCATCGCCATTTCACCGTCGCCTACCATAAGTACCCGGTGTAATATATGGTGACACCACCCCAAACCCACGAGGGAATCCACGAGTTAGGCCCCTGACCGGCCACAGGCCCACTAAACCTCCATCAATGCTCTAGAAATTGTACATATATTTTTCTATATGTAAAGCAGTCAGGCCTACTACCACTTGTAGTCAGAATTCATTTCAACTTGCTAAATTCTCAAGTTAATACACATGTCATTATTTAAATGGTTCTCTTCGGATGCCCTTCCTCTTGTTGCTCATAAGGATTTACCTCTCCTAGGTCATCACCTGAAAAATAAGGAATGAGCGAAAGCCCAGCAAGAACACCAAAATTGTGTTTATCTGTGATAGATGCAAATGAACTTTCTTGATGTCATACTCCGGTTTGAGAACCGTTTGTGCAAGTGCATATATATATATATTTTGGTGATGACAATATCGATTTCTGAGTTGAAAAAGAAACACATGGCATGTTATAAAATCCTCAAACTTATTTTAGGAACATGGTTTGGTGTGCTTGCTGGGCTTTCGCTCATTCCTTATTTTTCAGGTGCTATCCTAGAAAAGACAGATCCTTATGAGCAACAAGAGGAATGGGAGCCCGAAGAGAACCATTAGAATAATGACATATGTATTAACTTGATAATTTGTAGTCTTATGGTTATTACTATGGATGAACAATTGTAGGGAGCTTAGGTCTTCTCAAATTTCACCATAATTATCAATGACATGTAAGTAGGAGTTTAAATTTGATTATTGATGAAATTCTAAGTGAGGCTTTTAATGGCCAATAAATTGTTTTTAGAATTTAGCAAGTTGGAATGAATTCTGAGTACAAGTTGTAGTAGGCCTGGCAGAGCCCTGGTGGAGGCTTAGTGGGTCTGTGGCCGATCACAGGCCTAACTCATGGGCTCACCCGTGACTTTAGGATTGTAACAGAAATGGTATCAGAGCATAGGTATTACGATCGTGTAGACTCGTATCTAGGTTATGAGTTGGGGTAAGCTACGAAAGGATAAATCTTGACTAAGTGAAAATTTGGGATTGTTGATATGCTTCCTTGCGAGTTTAGGTAATCAACTAAGTGTTTAATTTTAAATTAAGCAGTACTGTATTAAAAAACCCGTCCGCCATACAATATGGCGGACGGGTTTTTTACCAAATTGTCCGCGCCTGTCCGCTAAACTGTATGGCGGAGGACATTAAAGTCCTGATGGGAGACAGCCAAAAAGACGTCTGCGATACTGTGTACCGAACGTCTCTAGGCTGACACCTCTCCTTAGGCTGACACCTTTTTGCCCCAACACTTAAAGTTTTTTTTCGGCCCTATGTACGCTATATAGGGCCGAAAAAAACTAAGTGTTGGGGCATATAGTATAGCGGTCGTACATAGGGCCGAAAAAAAAAAACTAAGTGTTGGGGCAAAAAGGTGTCAGCCTAAGGACATGTGTCAGCCTAGGGACGTCCGGTACACAGTATCGCGGACGTCTTTTTGGCTGTCTCCCATCAGGACTTTAATGTCTTCCGCCATACAGTTTAGCGGACAGGCGCGGATGGGCAATTTGGTAAAAAAACCCGTCCGCCATATTGTATGGCGGACGACTGACAACTTTCGAAAAAGGTGCGATCTGACCCATCCATCTTTCGGGATGGACGGTCAGATCGCGCTTGCAACTTCTCCTATTTTGCCCACGCTCTCAACAGATCAGCTCCATATATATATATATATATATATATATATATATACTATGATAAATTCATTATGATTGGAAATCAAGCATTCTTACGAGAGTTTCCTTATAGGTTGAAAAACAATAGCACTAAGGAATGGAGCTCAAGGTGAAGACGTGTTTAGGGTAGTGGAGAACCTTGCTATGGTTATGGAGCGCCATGTAACTGTAATTGGGGCTCATCAATTGAGAAGTTTAAAGGATGGACCCACCCTCCTTTTCTGTACCATTGATCCCTTCAAGGCTGAGTCCTGGCTATAAGACTTGGAGGACATCTTTGAGATTTTAGGGGTGTACGGAAAGGCAGAAGGTAACCTTCGCGGCATTCATGCTAAGAGATGAGGCCGATCAATGGTGGAAGGCTACCAAGCAAGTGAAGGCTAATGAAGTGACAAATATGGAGTGGGAAGGCTTTAAGGAATTATTTCTCGAGAAGTACTTTCCCCAGACTGTAAAGGAACAATTGGAGGTGGAATTCATACAACTGGGGCAGGGGAACCATTCAGTCAAAGAATACAAGGCCATGTTTACTCAGTTGTCTTGACATGCTACTCATTTGGTGGACACCGAAGCTAAGCAAGCAAGAAAATTTAAGAATGGACTAAAGAGGCTCGGTATCTGGTCTCGTATCTCTAGGCTGAGGTTGGGGACCTACGCAGAGGTAATGGACAGAGCCCTAATCACGGAAAGGGATAGCGAAGACCTGTATAGAATGCAGGACCAGCAAAAGAAGAGGGCTAGAAATACCGAGCTTCACGGGAATAACATGTCCAGTGATACCTGTAAGCGCCCGAAACCCGAAGAGATAAATAGAGAAGTGCAGCCTCAACGGTGTAACAAACAGAGATAGAGGTCCGGAAGTAATGCGCCACCCCAGCAAAGGAATGACCCAAGATCGTATGTTCAAGGGAATCCAACAGCTAGGAGAGGTGGACAAATCGGAGCACAAATATGTTACAGTTGCCAACGTTTCCATACGGGATAGCCATATCGGTGGGGGACAAGGAAATGTTTCGAGTGTGGTCAAGGAGGACTTCTAGCTATGAATTATCCTAGGGCAGGACCTCAGAACCAATTAAGGAATGACGCAGTGAAGCCCAGAGGGATAGCGAGAGTTTTTGGTATGACTCGGCAGGATGCACAAGCCTCGGACTCCGTGGTTACTGGCACACTCCCAATTTCTTCTACATTTGAAAAAGTATTGTTTGATCCCGGTGCTACTCATTCCTTTGCATCGCATGCTTTTATTAACTATTTAGGCAAGCATTTATAGCTCTTAGATGTGCTGCTATGCATTGCTACCCCAGGACTCGGTTTTTGCAGACCAAGTGGTCAAGAACTGCCCAGTAAAAATTAACGGTAGAGAACTAACGGCGAACCTAATTTGTTTGGATATGTTGGAGTTTCATGTTATATTGGAGAAAGAATTTGTTGGCGGCATTTCATGCCTCTATAGATTGCTTCCATAAGAGAATGACTTTTAACATCCTAAGTCAAGACCACTTGTTTTTCCAGGGGTCTAGTATCACACCCCCTCCATCTATGGTTTCTGCCTTACAGGCAAACCGACTTCTTAGAAAAGGTTGCCATGGGTACTTGGCTTATGTAATAGACACCCAATAGAAGGAGTTGAAGTTAGAACATATTTATAGTAAAGGAATTTGTTGAGGTATTTTCGAAAGATTTACAGGGGATGCCGCCCAATAGGGAAGTTGAGTTTAATATTGAGTTGATTCCTGAAATTGCCCCAATCTCAAAGGCACCATACCGTATGGCACCAGTGGAGTTGAGAAAATTAAAAATGCAATTACAGGATCTTATAGATAAAAGGGTTTATCCACCCTAGTGCATCGCCCTACGGTGCACCGGTTATATTTGTAAAGAAGAAGGATGGCACGATGAGTTTGTGCATCGACTATTGAGAGTTAAATAAGATGACGATAAGGAATCATTGCCATTTACCCCGCATAGACGACTTGTTTGATCAGTTACATGGAGCGAAGTGGTTTTCAAAGATTGACCTTCGTTCGGGGTATCACCAGTTAAAGATTAAGGCAGAAGATGTGCCCAAGATGGCCTTTCGCTCTAGATATGGGCACTAGAAACTTTTGATTATGCCTTTTGGATTGACTAACGCTCCGACAACGTTTATGGATTTAATGAATCGGGTGTTCAAACCCTTATTTGATCAGTTTGTAGTGATGTTCATCGATGATATATTGATATATTCTAAGACGAGGGAAGAACGTGAACAATAGTTAAGGACAATATTAAAGATTTTAAAATAAAAGAATATATATGCTAAACTTAAGAAGTGCAAGTTCTGGTTGGAACGGTTACATTTTTTCGGCATGTGGTGTCAGAAGAAGGGATATCAATTGACCCAAAAAAGATAGAGGCTATTGTCGATTAAGACAGACCTAATACAGTGACGGAGGTTCATAGCTTCTTAGGGTTAGCCGGATATTACAGAAGATTTGTGGAAGGGTTCTCACGGATAGCAACACCTTTGACTCACGTAACCCAAAAGGGAGTCGAGTTTGAGCGGAACGAAGATTATGAGAATAGCTTCCAAGAATTGAAAAAGACGCTTGTCACAACTTTTATACTTACATTTCCAAGTGGGTCCGATGGTTTCACAATTTATAGCGATGCCTCCCACAAGGGTCTAGGGTACGTACTCATGCAGAATGGAAAGGTGATTGCATATGCCTCCAGACAGTTTTACCGTATGAAAGGAATTACCTAACCCATGTGGTTGAGGAGGCCACATGGAAGCGTGAAGACAAATTCAAAAGCAAATATCCTCACCTGTTTCAATCCTTAGGTACATAAATTTGGGGATCAAATTTTTTAAAGGTGGGGAGATTGTGACGCCCAAAATTTTATTTTGTTGACTAAAAGTTTTATATGTCAAACGTTTCATTTTTTCTTATACCTTAATCTCAACATTTTGTGGTTTTTTGAAGAAGTGAGGGTGAAATGGTGAAAATAACTAAGTATGGGGAGGTTGTTAGCAAATAGACCATTAGGCAATTATATATAAATGAGGCCTTAAGAGGACATTCGTCCAAAGCTTCGGCAGTCACTTTGTTTTATGTAAACTAGAGAGAGAAAATAAGCTGCTGGGTTAAAAAAAAAAATCTGGTATAAGAATCTTCATATTTTTGCACAATAAATACATTCAATATTAGGATATAATTTATATATTGTGATGTTTGTGTGATTGGTGATTTTGTATGCGTGCCGTGAAGAGGGAAGAAAGAGGCTGCCATAGTGAGGCAGCCTTGTAAGTGTTGTGTAGTGGTATGTTGTGTGGGTGATGGCATGGATGGGAAATGGTTGCCGTGATGGACAGTCGTGGTGCTATGTTATATGTGTGCTTGTGTGGTGTTTAAGTGGGTGCAGAGGTGGAAAAAAGGAGGGAGAAGGGGCTGACATGGTGGGTAGCCATGGTGTTGTGTTGTGCGGGTGTTTGTGTGGTGTTTAGGAGGGTGAAAAGGAGGAAAAAGGGAGGGGGAAGGGGCTGCCATGGTGGGCAGCCGTGGTGCTGTGTAGTGCGGGTGGTTGGGTGGTGTGTTAGGAGGGTGAAAAAGTGGAAAAATGGAGGGGGTAGGGGCTACCATGGGGCAGCCGTGTAGTCTGTGCTGTGTAGTCTGTGTTGTGTCTTCAAGTAAGGATAAAGAGGAGGGGCTGCCATGTGGGCAGCCACATTGGGGGTATTGCGTGTGAGTTGTTATGGTGTTTAGATGAATGTAGAGGGGAAAAATAGGAGAATGAGAGGCTGTCAAGGGCAGCCATGGTGGGGTGGTGCGATCGGATTGTAAAGAGAGAGATAGAGAATTAGGGCTAGGGCTTGATGGTGGTCCGAAGTGGGGGGATGGGGGGAGAGAGAGAGAGAGAGAATGGCCATAGGGCAGCTGTGGCAGGGGAATGGCTATGTTGATAAGGAAGAGGAGTGGTTATAGAAATTAGGGTTAAGGCTGATTTAGTGAGGAAGAAGATGAATAATGGAGGGTTAGTGAGCAGCCACTGTTTTGAATTTTCAGGGCTATTTAAAGATCGATTTAGGAAAAGTGCAAAACTAAAACTCCCATTAATTTTGTGAAACTTTGACGTGGAATTTTCTGAGCATGGGAAGGCCCTGAAATGATTTTATTTTAAAAATAGTTTTTTTTGAATTATTTGGTATAACTAACAAAAAAAAAATTTAGTCAGAAATTTTACAGTGATCTGATCTTACTAAAATGCTTGAGCGTCTAAAATTTCGCGGTATTCTGGTACCGTTTGATATACTTTTGAAATAAGATTCTTAGTGCTCAATTTAAACAGCCGTTTAGGGTTTCAAACGGAAAATTTTCAGAAAGGTCCTTCTTGTCCGAAAAACCCACCTAGTCATTTAAAAAGAAATGTTGGGTTATTTTTGGGGGTGTAGTAGTATGTTAGGCGTTGGGGGTATTTTGGTTATTTTTTATACAAGTCTAGGAATATTTTGGTAATTTCACTTACTTGGAAAAAATTTAGCACCTAGGCGTGATTGAGCGAGATTCGATAGACAACAGCTAGTGCAGGCTTGGGAACAAGAACTGCTTAGCTATCCAAGTAAGTACTCCTGCCATGTTCATCCATATACTCTAATTGCAAAATATGCAAACGTATACCTTATTAAATCAAATAAAAGTTTTTTAAGTCCTTGTACTGCATATATTTTCTTGGTAAATCATTTGATGAGAATTTAAATTAAAAAAAATACCACGAACTGTTCTGTGAGTAGTTGGTTTAAATTTGGTACATGTTGAATGAGATGGTAAACTTAACTTGGTTGTTGTGCCCCATATCCATCGGGAAAAAGTTGGATTTTGGGCCCTGGTCAAAGGGGCATAAACATTGATGCACAATACTATTGCTTGTAGTTCGCTCTTGCGTCCACATAATTATTTATCCCAGGTATAGGAGGGATTTTGGCCCTTAGTCAGGGTGCCTTGTACGATGACCGCAACACACCAAAATTGTGTTTATCTGTGATAGATGCAAATGAACTTTCTTGATGCTATACTCCAGTTTGAGAACCGTTTGTGTGTGTGTGTGCGCGTGCGCATGTGTGTGCGTGCGTGTGCGTGTGTGTAATGAAGAATATTTTGGTGATGGTAATATCGATTTCTGAGTTGAAAGAGAAACACATGGCATGTTTCAAATCCTCAAACTTATTTTAGGAACATGGTTTGGTGTGCTTGCTGGGCTTTCGCTCATTCCTTATTTTTCAGGTGATGACTTAGAGGTAGATTCTTATAAGCAACAAGAGGAAGGGGTGCCCGAAGAGAACCATTAGAATAATGACGTGTATTAACTTGAGAATTTTTAGTCTTATGGTTATTACTATGGATGAACGATTGGAGGGAGCTTAGGTGTCCTCAAATTTCATCATAATTATCAATGACATGTAAGTGGGAGTTTTTAATTTGATTATTGACGAAATTCTAAGTGAGGTTTCTAATGTCAATAAATTGTTTTAGAATTTAGCAAGTTGAAATGAATTCTGAGTACATGTTGTAGTAGGCCTGGCAGAGCCCTGGTGGAGGCTTAGTGGGCTTGTGGTCGGTCACAGGCCTAACTCATGGCCTCACCTATGGGTTTGGGGCGCTGACATATGCAGTCTGATTTGCAACCAGGGAAGAGTGATGCCAAAACACCTTCCGAGTTACTATCACCCATAAACAAGGCTTGGTTGCTGATGCTCTCAATCGCGGTTGTAATATCCCAAATCTAGCGTAGATTTATAGTAAACGGTAGATGTTATTTGTCACTTAGAAACGATGGTTGTGAGTAATACGAATTGAGGCCATTAGTGATGAGTTTGCAAGCAGTATTAATCGGATCTTTACCGACGATCTTTGTAAGTTATATTGATTGGAAATCTTTTTAGTGGCAGTTGTTGGAGTGATATTATTGGATCTTTAGCGACAATTATTGTGAGCGATACAATTTGTTCCATTTAGCAACATATTTTAATATTGACCATAAGTTATAAATGATAAAGTTGAGTGCAATAGACAAAGTATTAAAGACCAAGTTTTTAAGAAAATTTCTTTTAGGGTTAGTATAAATACCCTAACTAAATTTCGGCCGTCAAAAAAGTCTGCCTTCTTTCCTTCCTATATGAAACCCCCAGAGGGGGAGAGAGAGAGAGTTGCTAGGTTCAAATTTTTTAGTAAGATCTCTATGTTTTTGCTTATTAATATGTTGAGATATTTGTGTGTTGGGAGATGGTGAGCGGGCGTGGTGTTGAATCTGTGCGTGTGTTGTGCGTGTAAAGGAAGGAAAAAAGGAAGGGGGAAGGGATACCGTGGTGGCAACCATGGTGTGCGTGGGGTTTTTATGTGCGAGGGTGTGTAGGAGAAAGGGGAAGGGAGAAGCTGCCGTAAGGCAGCGAGATGTATGTGGGTTGTGCGGCGGTTTGTGATATGTGTGTGTGAGGAAGAGGCTACCATAGGGCAGCGGCCGAATGAGAATCGAAATAGTGCAGTGTGCTTAGAAAGGGGCTGAAGGAGAAACTGTCATAGGGCAGCATGGTGTAGGGTGCATGGGGGTTACGGTCAAGTGTGGGTTGTCAAGTGAATGGTGTGTGCATGTGTTTGATGGTGTGTAAGTGGGTGGGTGTACGGTTATGTTCGCGGCAGCGTAATGGATGTATTATGATGGGTTTTAGAGGTAAGAATGGAAGGGGCATTGCTGAAATTATGGATTATCGTAGGGCAATAGTGCTTGAGTTGTTGTGGTGTTTTTGTATGTGTGGAGGTAGAAAGGGAAGGAAAAAAAACAGCAGGAAGGGGAGGGGTTCCTGTGTATTGTGTGTGTTTGAGTGTAAAGTGGGTTCTTTGTGTAAGGGGAAAGAGGGGGGAAAACTACAAGGAAAAATGAGTGTGATGTGGCTGTATAATGACGGGGAGGGGGCTGTCGAAGTGATGAAGAGGGAAAGGGAGGGAGCTACCATGAAGGCAGCTGTAATGTGTGTGTGTGTGTGTGTGTGTGGACTGTAAAGAGAGAAAAAGAGAAAGAGAATTAGGATTAGGGTTTTAGTGGCGGCTTGAGGTGGTGGGGAGGGAGGGAGGGAGAGGGAGTGAGAGAAGCTGCCATGGCTGCTATGGTGGCCGTGGCATGAGGTGGTGGCTGTGTTTGATGAGGAAGAAGGGAGAGAGTAGGAATTTGGGTGAGGGTTTCTTGAGGAGGAAGATGATGAATAGTGTAATTTTAGCGGACAGTCCTTGTTTTGATTTTTAAGAGCTGCTTAGAGATTGAGTTAGGCAAAGTGCAAGACTAAAACTCCCTTTATTTTTATGAAATCTAGGTCACGGAATGTTTTGAGATTTTTTGGGCATGCGAAGGGCATGAAATGGTTTATTTTGAAAATAGGTTTTTGAATTATTTGACATAGTAAACGAACTTATTTTTTGCTGAAAATTTTACGGTAACCTGATTTTGCTGAGATGCTTGAGTGCCTGAAATTTCGCGATATTCTGGTGCCGGTTGCTATGCTTTGAAATATGAGTTGTAGCGCTCAATTTAAGGAGCGATTTAGGGTTTTGAGCGGAAAATCCCCAGAGAGACCCTTTTTGTCCAAAAAAAAAAACCCACCTAGTCATTTAAAAGAGTGTTTGAGTTATTTTTTGGTGTGCAGTGGTTTGTTAAGTGTTGGGGGTATTTTGGTAATTTGTCACAAGTTCAGGGGCATTTTGGTAATTTCACTCACTTTGAGGAAATTTAGCAGTTAGGCATGATAGAGAGTCAAGAATTAACACACGTATGGTTTATTATTTTGGTTTTGACAGACAAGAGTTAGGGACGGCTTATGAGCAAGCCCAAAACCGATTGTCAAGTCAGGTAAGTACTCCCGTCATCTTCTTTCGTATACCCTACTTTTTGATATATATAAATTGGCTGATGAGAAAACAAACAAACTGCCGTGGAATGTGTTACGTGAGTTTACCAAATGAAAGCTTTAAAATTCTTTGTTATACTTTTACTTTTGTGTAAATTGGTTGATGAGAAAATATAAAAATTGCCATGGAATATGTTGTGTTGGTTATTGTGAACTTTGTGAGAACTGTGGTATCGAGAAGGCAATTTTGGTTGTTGTGCCTTATATCCACAGGAAAAAGTAGATTACGGGTCCTGGCCGACGGGCCCACACGTTGTGCGTAGTACTGTTGCTCATGGTCGCCCCTGCGACCACAATATTGTTTATTCCTGATGGAGAAAGGATTGTGGGTCCTAGTTAGTGGGACCATATGTTGACCGCAACACACCGTGAAAAGAGTTGAAATTGTATTTGATGAATTTTCGTCATAAAGGGTGTGTTTGGATATAGGATTTGAACTGGGGATTTGACTTTGGTAGGGTATTTGTAGATCACTTAGACAAAATATCTTGTTTGGATAGTTCAAAAGGGAATTTTTGAAATTTCGAAGTGATTTGAACTGTGGATTTGGGGTCACCAAATCCACAGTTCAAATCACTAGTTTGAACTAGTTATTTATCAATTCCACTTCAATCAGCAATTTAAAAACCCACAATAACTAGTTCCCTATTTTTTATGAATCTTCTCTCCTACATTTTTTAACAACCCTTTGCTTCCTTTCTTCCAAACAAGATATTTCAAAATGATAGAATTTGTAAATCAGAGATTTCGAAATGAGGGCATTTAGAAACACTCGGTATTTCAAAATCACATATCCAAACATACCAAAAGTGTGTCTGTGTGTGCGCGCGCGCGTGTGTATATATATATATATATATATCTCCTATGAAAATGGTTACCAGTTTTAAATCGAAGAAACCATGACATGTTTTATAAAACCCAAAACTTATTTTAAGGATATGGTATGTTTACTTACTGTGCCCCAACTCACTCTTTTATAAATGTTTTCAGGTGACTACTTAGATCAACCCGACATCCATGAGGGTAACGAGGACGGAGTCGTTGGAGATGCTCGTTACGGATTTAAGCCTTCTTAGAATAATTGTTAATAGTTGGATGACATTGTAGTACTATTTTCTTTATATTTTGAGAATTTTTCGGAGTTTAGATATTCATAATATTTTTAATAGTTTGTGTTAGTTTATTTATGAAGGAATTCATTAGAGACACATTTGATAGATTTATTAGTATGATTCCTAGCAATCTTATCAAGGTGTTAGTTTAAATGCATGGTTATAGATTCTTGTATACAGGTTGTAGTAAGGCCTCACAGAGCCTTTGGTGGATATTCGAATGGGCCTGCGCGCGGCTAGTCATGTATTTAGCTCATGGGCTCACCCGTGAGTTTGGGTCGTGACAACGGTCCACTTTGGCCTCACTTCTCAATTGAATATTTTTGAGCCAACTTAAAAACCTTGAATCCAGAAGTCTTGTACTTTAACACATCATCATCGTCATGATCTTGCAAAAGCTTTTGAACTCTGGGGACTATTGGTCCCGCAAACACCGCTGGATTACAATCCAACCTAACCACCATCTCAGAGCTGCAACTAATTTTGGCAATGAAATGTGGGTCGATGTGTACGCATCTTCGATGGGAGGCAGAAGTGAGAAGATGGCAGATGACGGTAGTGGTTGTCTAATGCAATGACGATGACTGTGAGAATATGAAAGGCAGGGGCGGTGGTTGGCAAAGATTATGGCGATGGTGATGGTTGGCCAAGAGTGTGGCTCAAAACAATGCAAAAACTACAGTGACAACATTCAGAGATTAGCAACCACCACCACTATAATCGCCACCCTGCCTTTACTCCACCATCGGCAACAACAGTGATCCTCCCACAAAATTGGTAGCAACGGCCATTACAGTAACTACAACGACAATGATCCTCCTACAAAATTGCCCATAAAATCAGCATTCTCTCCTTGAACCCGATGTGAACAGTCTGGAGACCCGACTTGGTGACCAACAACGTTGTCTTGTTGGTGGCACTCTTTACTCCCTCTACAGCCGCTTGATTATCCGTTCCGCCTTCATCACCTCCTCTGGCTTTGGACGACCACGACTATTCAAGATCATGTGCCGCCCAGCCACCACTCTGCTGCTCAACACACCAGTTGTCCTGGTTGTCCAGTTCACGAGTGATGAGTCAAAGTTAGGTAGAGAAGTCGAGATGGCTAGGTTTTGGGTGATGTTAATTAGAGGGGAAAAAGGGTAAGGGAATGAACAATATGACCATGGCAAAGTCGAATGTGCAAGCACACGTGCACACTTAACGCCCAAAAATAGACATGCATTACGTTTGGGAATAGTTTGCACCGGTCTTGTCAATTACAAGGAATATTATTGCAAAAGTTACAAATACAGGAAGAGAACTACAAAAACGTGCATATTACAAGGGAAAGTTTTGTATTTGTCCCTTAATATTATATGAAATATCTTTTGAGAAAAATAAAGGACATAAATGTTTTGAAAGGGAAAGAAATGATCCATGTGGAGGCTTACAATTGTTGTTACACTATTTCACCTTATAAAATCCTTGAAATGTTATTTTCTTTACATAACCTTGTCATTATAAGTAGCTACTAAAATAATGGACTTTCTATTCTATACAATGCATATGGATTATTGACATTGTCTGATAAATTCATGCTATAGTTTCCTAGATAAATTTGAAAATTTTTGTCTTAGTTCGAAGCTTGGAAGTTTTTGTTTAGAAGAAAGAATATTCTGCCTCTACAAATTACAAGATCTTCAATGTGCTTGGGGAAGACCAAAAAAATTATTTCTGATCCTCTTATAGAACATGATCAAATTATTTCAGCTTAAAAATGACATGTGTTGTGACTGATGGTTATGCATAATATGGATGCAATGAATGATTCATGTACTCTTGGTTATGTCGTTATTTTTGTGAATGTTTGTCTTTGTCACATGAATGACAAATATCTTAAGGATAAAAGTCCTATAGGACCTTTGCCTATGTTGCATAATGAATTTGAGAATTTCAACCTTGTAGCATGATCACTTACGCCGTCATCAAACATTTTGAAAACAAAATAACTTGAATTGTTATTGTTTTTTTATTTAGATTTGAATCAAATGTAGTTTGACACCTTATGGAAAGAAGTTTTATCACACTTTTTATATACGTTGTCATGCCTCAATCAAAAATAGAATTGATTCTTTGGAAATGATTGCGATTTTTCATCAAGAATATGGTAAGTATTTTTATAAATAGATTAAGAGGTTGATGAATGATCGAGGTAAGGAATAGATTCCCTACGCCAAGTCGTTAAAAAGGGATGATTCTATATACCACCTTTTTGTATTCGCATGCTTTTTGAGGTGGTGCTTGGAAAAAAAAAAACAAATAGAACCTTAATCATTAATTTTCACGGATGCTTCCCAACTGTACTTTATAATCCTTATGGGTAGCCCTCTTAACCACAAAAATGCCTAGATAGATCATAAATCACCTTGAAATCAAATCCTTAAAAACCTTTATGAAGTATAAGAGACACAAAAAACCAAACCTAGAACAGTTGAGAGTTTGGGGGTACCTAGCCTTTGCGAGGATTCAGCCAACCATCTTAGCTAAGCAATATGGCATCGTCAGCCCAAAAAGCGTTAGGGGATAAGCATAGTAGGCAGTAAGCGAATGACTTAGTGATTTATTTCTAGAGTAGGAAGTGATTTATTTCTAGAGTAGGAAGTGATCTTCAAAGGTAATAATAAAGTCTGTAGGCGTCTTGATTTTGTGAATAACATTCTGATTGGTCTATGGATGTTATCGTTCATGAGATTATATCTCCTTTAAGACCAAAGATAATTGGGTGGGGAATGAAAGACTTAAGTCACCCCAACCCAGCCACTTCCTAACTTTCTAACATAAAAAATCTAAAAACGTAAGAGAAGCATTGTGAGAGGAGTACTATAACACTAGAAGAAGCCTTATCCTCATCAGGCTTTTGGCTTTTGGTGTGACACTCCAAAACCTAAGGCTAGTTTTATGGTAAAAATCCTAACTAATTATTCATTGGACTTTTAGCGACGAATTGCTGAGCATTATAATTTTTGCGATCTTTAGCGACAATTTTTAGAAATCAAAAGTTATAATTTAACGATAGCAATTATAAGTTATATTAATTGAGGTCTTTAGCGACGATTAGCGTTAATGATATTTTTAGAAACTTTTAGCGACAATTTTCATATTCTATAATTAGCATTGATATTTAACGACAACATTTAGCGACAATTTTGAAGTGAGGTACAAAAGGCAATTGCCAAAATTTTAAAGAGGGTTAGCTAAAATTAATTTAAATTGAGGTTATAAAGGGGAGGGGGGGGGGGTAAGATCCGATTTATTTTAAAAAAGGGGAGAAATTTAGGCAACTTGGTTCGGTTACACTTCACAAAGAAAAATGAAAGAAAAGTCAACAAGCGAAGAAGAAGAAGAGAAAGAAAGAGATATAAAAACACACACACAGAGAGACAGAGAGAGTTATACGAGAGAAAGAGATACACACACACACGCACGCACAGAAGGTTGACGTTGTCAGAATCCAGTAAAGAAGTCTCATTTCCAATAAGCCTTTACTCTGTTTCATTACCTTAAGTTTTTTGTTTGTGTTTAGAAAATATATGAGTGTATTATAGGGGTGTGCCTATTTGTGTGTAGGTTTTGTGTGTTCTGTGAGTAATACATATGTGGGTTTGAGACTGGCGTGAGTGTAGGAGAAGGGGATACCGCTGTGAGCAGCCATGGGTGCCGAGAATAAGGGCTGCGGAGCAGCTATGCTGCAAAGGAGGGGCTACTTCGGTCATGGTGCAGCAGTTGTGGATTGTGTGTCCTGGGTGTGGAATTATGGGCAAATATGGCTGCCATGAGTTGGGGTTGGTATGAGTTTTGGGTTTGCCGTGAGGGAGTGATTTTGTGTGTGTGTGTGTGTGTAGGTGTAATGAGGGAGCAAGAAGAGGGCTTCACAGCTGCCCTAAAACAGGTGTAGATGTGTGTGTTGTGTGCGTAGATGTGCAACTGCGTAGTAGTGAAGGGGATGGGGAACAAGCGAGATGGCATTGTGCTTGTACATTTGTGTGTGCGTGCGTGTGTGTGTATTTTTTGTGTGTAGATGATAGGTGTATGTTGGGGGTAAAGATGTGTGTACAGAACCGGTGTGTGAGGGTGTGAATTAGTGTGTGCGAAGTACTGTGCGTGGGTGAAGACTTCAGGTTGTGAAATGTGTGCGTGCCGTGGGTTTTGGGATATGAAGTTTACATGGTGTAAATACGTATGTGTCGTGTGTTGTGGTGTGTGAAGACTATAAGGTGTGAAATGTGTGTGTGTTGTGTGTTGGCATGAATTCAAGAAGGGGATATAAGGTGAAGAGGTGTGTGAAAATCACACAGTCAAGTGTATGCACTGTTGCAGCAGCGAATGTATCTGGGTATTTGGGTGTGAAATGGTGGGTGAGGGAGTGTGTGAAGGGGTTTGGAAGGCGTTGATGAGGGGAATAAGTGTGTATTGTGTATGTAAACATGAGGGTGTGAGATATGGGAAGGACAACCGTGAGATTAATAAGTGTGTTGTGTGTGCGGGTGTGTTGCAGAGAAAGGGAGAAGAAGAAGATGAAAATGGGTAAAGGGTTTATGCAGTGGAGTGGTAAACTGTGCTTGTACAGTTGTACCACGTGGCTGTGGGATAACTTGAGATAGTCATAAATTGCTAAAATTTTACAAAAAGGTTTTAGGGCAATATTAGAATTACTATTAAAATTTCATATTTTTCTGATATTGTTTAGTATTTTTAATATTTTTTGCAAATTCAATTTTTCTAAAATTTGTTTTGAGTATTTAAAATTCATGTTAAAATAATGTTCTTATAGTATAAAGAAGATTATGTTTAAGTTTTATGAATTTTAGAGTTGAACTGATACCTTTATCTGTATCGCATTTGATTTAGCAAACCAAATGATTTTAAAATGATTTCGATGTTATTTAAATCTAATTTCAATTTCAGTAATTTTCTTATATACTTTAAGACTATTGCTAAAATTATGGGACTTTGACTTGAGCTAGAAATATTAATGGATATTTTTGGATTTTTTTGTATTTAAAGAAATTATTTTAATTCAAAAATATTCCAAAAAATTTAGAAAATTCAAATTTTTTTTATAATGTTTTAGGCTATGAAAGTGTTTTATCAGAATTTATTATGAACTTTGGGGTATCATTAGTGTAACACCCCAAACTTTAATATTGCTAGCCGATTAATTTTAAATTTTTAACGACGATTTTCATACACAACATTTAGCGTTGATTAGCGCAATCGAATTTTTATTGCAAACCTTTAGCCACAAATTTGTAGGAACCATAAGTTATAATTTAAAGATGGAGATTATAAGTGATACCAATTTAGGTATTTAGTGACGATTGGCATGACTGAATATTTTCTTTAATCGTTAACAACGATTAGTAAAGCAAGGTTAGTAGGTAAATAAATGAATAAAATAAATTTAATATTTGAAAATTTATAGTCAACTCTCTATTTTTGGAAGGAAATCAGAGAGGGAACAAGGGGAGGAAAATTAGGGGGATGTAGGGAGAGATTAAGGCTTACGGCTTACCTTAAACCAGTTTCGGCTAAGAAAATGAGCACATTGCTCATTCTGTCAAAGCCGAATCAAAAGAGAGGGAGAGATAGAGAGAGAGAGAGAGAGAGAGAGAAGAGATGAAGAACTAGAGAGAAGATAGAGATAGATGGACCTCATAAGCCAAAGAAATGAGAGAAACCAGCTAGTGGAAGGAGACGATAGCTACACTTGGAGAGCTGCTTACACTTTCTCCCACCATAGTTGGTAACAAAGCTTTAACTTTTCATTGACTGTCCTTTCTCATATTCCAGTCGAAACATGAGTGGTTTACGATTTACCAAAAGCAGCTAAGCATGTTTTTGCCCAAACTGTGTTGTGGGGTTTGTAAATGGAAATGGTTATTCTTATGTGTGTATGTAGTATGAGTTTTGGGTGTGTTCTTAGGTTTAACAAGAGAGCAAAAAGGGCTGCATGGCTGCCTAGTGTGTGAATGTGCGTGAGGGGAGATTAATAGCAGCCATGAGGGGTGAGTTTGGGCAGCCATGGCTGTGTATGTTTTGAGTGTGCCGTGAAAGAGTGCAAGAGGGGAATGGGTGCAGCCGTGAAAGAAATGGGGTGAAGGGCTGTTGTTATGTGTACAGGTGTGTTGTGTATGTGTTGTGTGTGTATGTAAATATGTAAGCAGCAAGAAGGAGGGGCTGCCATGGCTGGGTGCATGTGGGTGTGTGTTTTGAGAAAGAAGAAGCCACTGTCGTGAGGCAGTGGCTGTGCTGTAACTATGGTTTTTTTTTTTGTGTGAATAAGATGCCTTGGAGGTGTATAGTATATATGTGGATTAGGGTGATAATTGTGCATGTATAAGATGTGTGAGATTGTGAGTGAACATGCGTGTGTATGTAGAAGAAGAATTGAAGAAGAAGAAGAAGAGGCAGTGGGTGTGGGATATATGTGTGTGTGTGTGTATGTAAGTGGTTTGAGTGTGTGTATGAATGTGTAGATTTAGTGTGTTAATGGAGTGAATTGTAATGTGCTAGGGGTGAAAGTGAAGCTGCGTGAACAGTAGCTGTGTGTTCTAGGTTTGGACAAAAGAGAAGAAAAAGAAAAGTGTGGATCGGGTATTGGGTTAGTATTAAGTACAGCGCGGGTATTGGGTTAGTGTACGGTGATTATTAGCATGTACAACTTTATAGTATGATACATTAGGCTATATTAGAATTTGTGGCAAAATTTTATAATTTTCTGAAATCGTATGTATTTTTAGTATTTTCAGAAATTTCAGATTTGTAAAATTCTTTTAGAGCCTTTAAACTCATGAAAATGTTCTAAAAACATTTGAGTAATGTTTTTATAGTATAAATAAGTCTCAATTTAAATTTGGTGATTTTTAGAGTTGATTGGCTTTCAATTTCGTATTGCATTGGATTTAGCAAAACAAAAAATTTAAAAATAGTTTTGATGTCTCTTAAATTCTTATTTCAATTTCTATAATTTTTATACATATTCTAAATCTGTTACAAAAAAAATATATGGGACTTTATTTTCAGCTAGAAGCAATTATGGCTATTTATGGGTTTTTCTTGCATTTAAAGAAAATATTTTTAATTAAAAAATAATTTAAAATTTCAAAAAATTCATATTTTGACTTTTTATAATGTTGTAAGCTATAAAAGTGTTTATTTTAAATTTATTATGAATTTTGGGATATTGTTACGCGTTAAGGAGCATACAAGGTTTTCGGTTAGGTTGGTCGTGTGCGAGACCCGCTTTGAGTTACGCGATTTCGGAATTAGAAGTAAGCACGTGGTGGGTAGTTGATATTAGGTTTATAGTATTGTAGCATAGATTATGCTCTAACAAATGGATTGTCAATTTAGGTTGATTCAAAGGATTATTCGATCGAGGTTGTGTAGCATTGCTTAGCTTGGATCGAAATAAGGATTTTCTCTCCGAATCCTGCTCATCATTCTGAATTTCTGTGTTCTAATCTTAACTGTTTCGCAAATTTTGTGGAACTATGGTTTTATAAAATTTCCATGAAATATTTGGATGGTATGATTGCTTGGAATTCATTGTTCATTTCATATGTTTATTGATTCGCTCATCGTAAAGCATTTTCAATTTTATTTACTCCTTCTAAATGTTGACATGAGTTAGTAATATAGGAGTTATAAGGATGGTGCGTATTTTTGGCGTTATAAGGATGGTCTGTTGGTTGAGTTAAACTAGTACCTAAATGGACAAGTCAGTGTATATATGCATATGTAAAGCATATGGTAAGGTCCAATGAAGAGGGTGAAATTTTGAGCTAGGGTTTTCCCTCCCTCTTTCCCCTAGTTCGATGCCTTCTCTCATTCAGATCTATGCTGTGTGTGTGGTTTGGAGGTGGGGGTGTGCTGAAGTTTCGGGCTAGGTTTTATATTCTCCCTTTAGCTCGGTACCCTTGTGGTTTTTTGAGTTGTGTAATGTTTGAGACATAGTTATTAAAGGTGCATGTGCACCTAAGGCGCAAAAGGGTCCCTGGAGCCTAGGCGCAAGGCGCAGGCGCGCACCTTTTCGAAGTGAGGTGCAAAATAAAAATAAATAGATATTAGTGCATTAAACCAATAAAATCACATAAAAAATTTTAGAACATGGTAATTTAACAAACTTTGAACACTAGAAAAAGTTTCAAATCTAATGAGAAGTAGTTGATCCTAACTAAATATAACAACGTCATCCTTATCATTAGTGAAGGCTAAAGCATGAATGTTTTTCCTCAAAGGGGAATCATAGGCTCCAAGTTTGGTAGTGATTCCTCCTCAATTTCATCTTCTTTGTCTACAAGGTGAAGTGAAGGAGTATATTTACTTAAAAAAGAGTAACTATTGGAGACGGAACGTTAGCACAATGAACAACAATACGACAATTGATTGATTAGGGATTTAGGGTTTAGGGTTTTTTTTAGGTTTAGATATTGATTTATTATGTTATGAAATAAAGAATAAAAAATAATGAACGATTGAGATGATGACATGATGAAAAAAAAAAAATTAGGTTTTTTGGGCATTTCTTTGCGCCTCCACCGCCGCCTTGCGCCTTGTGCTTAGGCGCCTAGGCGTATAAGGTGCACGACGTTTCGAAGGGCTGCGCCTAGCCTTAGGCGAGGCGCAAGGAGTGCGCCTTGTAGGTGCACCTAGGCACGCCTTTGATAACACTAGTTTGGTGGTTGTGCGCATCGGTGGTAATGTTGTGAGGCCCCGATCTTAATTAGCTACTAATCATTTTATTAAATTTAAACATATTTAAATTTGGTTGAAATAATGTAATCGTGTTATAATATTTGTATACATAAAATAAATATCGAAATTAATTGTGGGCCCAAAATGTAATTATGTAAAACTTAGAGTTAAAAAGTAGTTATGTAAAGCTTTGGGGTCAATTTCAAAATATCCTAAGTTAGCTATAAGGGGTCACGTGAAGGGGTGTGGGATTAATAGCATTTTGGTGTGCCACCTATGTTTGGTGGTGAGTAATCAAAAGAAACTAATAAAAAAAATGGAAAGAAGCCTAAGTGGATAATTTAGAAACAAAAGAGAAGGTGGGGTTGCAAGACCTAGTCTCGGGCAAAATAGAACAAAGAGAAGAAAAAGAGAGAAAGAAAAGAAAGGAGGGAAAGGGAGGAAGAGAAGAAGAGAAGAAGAAAAGGAAGAACAAAGGAGAGAATCTTCTTGAATTGGCTTGGCCTAAAATTCTTTAAGGTAGGTTATCTTGTTCTTTTAGGTTTTAAAGCATGATAGAGAATTATTATGAGTAGTAGTAAAATATTTTTACATATTTTCCTGAAATGATTCAAGGAGATGTGTGTTCATGTATGCTGAAAACTACAAAACAGTCATGGAATTAGGGTACCTTTTGGTGCTTAGAAAGGTATACTTTTAGTTGATATTTGGACCTGGTTATTTTATATGTTATACTAGTACATGTATAGAGTATACATACCAAATTCCAGATTATTTCAAGTAGTATTACTATGGTTTAAAATTCGTGGATTGAAACCTATTCTGTGAAACTGTACAGTCATGGAATTAGAGTACTTTTGATGCTTAGAAATGTATACTTTTAGTTAAGATATGGACTTGTTTATTTTATATGTTACACTAGTACATGTATAGAGTATACATACCAAATTTCAGATTATTTCAAGTTCTATTGCTATGGTTTAAAATTCGTGGCTTGGAACCTATCTTGTGAAACTGTTGCTAGGCAGATTCTGAAGTTTGTCTTTTAAAGGGCTTAATATGATCTTAAAACAATATTTTCGTGTCAAGTAAAATACTGGGATGTAGATCTTTAAGTCTAGTTTTCATAAATATATAGTTGGACTGTCGAAGCCTTGTAATTAAATTGTTATGATTTTCGGAGTACAGACTACTCCTGCTGCCATTTGAAATACTGGGCAGATTAGGTTACATGTTTGGCATGTATTGTTGATAATACGGTAACTTGATGACATTCATGTTGACGTATGTACATGATTATGCATATCACGTGAAGGAGGAGGAAAAAAAGTGAGTTGAGGGTGTTATTTGCCGGGGTTGGAAGTTATCCGGCCAGGGTTCTCGTTCTCGTTCATGTCTTGATAGTGCGCACTAGCTATGCGTACTAATTCTCGAAAGGAATTATTGGCGTGCCTGTGATGATGTTTGTCTTCTTCTATCGAACCCGCTACATCAGTTGGTTGCGATACGAAAAGTCTCTCGCACTCAGGGAAGGTTGGCTCGTGCATGAGGGGCATATTTGCATATTGATATTCTCGTACTTGGCTTATATTTGTCTTGAACTTTTTTGTACTGTATGGTTATTCTTGGTGAGATCAAGTTAATATTTAGGTCTTGCTTGTCGTTCTCGTGTATGTTCTACAAGATTTCAAGTCTTGCTCGATATGTTATTCTCGTTTCTTTTGAAGGCAAGTGTGAGCAGATGCTTGCATGTGTTACTCGATATGTTAAATTATTCTTAAGTACGTAGGTATCATCTGTTCAAGTGACTTGCATGTTCATACTAACTATACATAATATGATCAAGTCATGTTTGGACTTAAAAGCACCGGATACCCTACTGAGCCATTAGGCTGACCCATTCCCGATACCTTTTTTTCTAGGTTCGGAGTCGGAGTATTTGCCAAGGGACGAAGAGGATTACCTCGGGGAGACTCAAGAGTATTACGCTGGGTGAGCAACGTTTTAGTTGTTCTTCTTTCATTTTGGAGTGTAGTACTTGTATAGGAAAGATGTGGTCTGTAATATAATGTTATGTTCAGTACTTATGGACGACTGTAATGTTTAAGCATACTTCCGCTGTTTCTTTTGAGGTTTTGTAGTAAAGCTCTGTTTATCCTTGAGGTATATGTGTTAACAAGTCTGTTTAGCGTTGAGACCCTTCCGGGGGGCGTGACAAATGTGGTCTAGATTGGTGGCTTGGTCGGGTTGGCTGACCACGATTTGTTGGTAAATAGGCGAGGGTCGTGTGATGGTGCGGTGGATAGTGCGCAACTAGAATATGGGTGTGCTCATAATTACTTCAGTGGTGTTGTTTTGGGCCGACCTAACGGGATATAGGTGATAGAAGGCGGGTGGTGGTCAAGCGATGGCGGCAAAGGAGGTTTGCAGATTTGCTGCCGACAGAGGTGTCGCGCGAGGTGGCTTGCGGAGCGTGATGGCCTCTGAACACATGTCCTTCTTTTGTCAGGTAGTGGACACGTGTCGCCAGGTGCAGCATGTGGGCCTATCTTAGTTGGTTAGGCATGGCAGGTGGCAAGCTTATCTTGTTTGTTGTTCTTATGCAATTCTTGAAAGAAAGAAAAAAAGGAAAAAACAACTAGAAAATGTAAGAAAAGAATAAAAAATTTATCATTGTTGATCACTACGTTATTATGTTATCTTTTTTTAGTTGGCAAATTTATATCGTGATGCCTACAAGATGTGGTTGTCATCGGTGTTTATGTATGTCCATTTTGTTACACTTTATCGCTTTCATCTTTCATGTACTTGATTGCTTTGCAATCTTTGTCAAATGAATATATTTCTATTTATTGTTCCAGAAGAAGAAAAACACTAAACTCACTCTTTTTTACTACATAAAGTGTTACTGACACTAACTTTTTCATGACAAGGGTAAGATTTTAGCATACCCTACATTTATAGGCTAGTCATACTAGCACTCTAAAAATGACTATTCGTGCCCCTTGCATTTTTTGAATGATTTTCTGTTGCACAAGTCACAGGCATAATAAATTAGTAGTAAAAGAAACAGACTTTCTCTCTCTAACCTTAAATTCTCCCACTTCTCTCTAAAAACTCACCCCCCTGCCACCTATTGTCGCCACCCCACTGTGCGTAAGCTCAAGTGGGGCGGCCGCCGATCTCCGACATTTTTCTTTTGTAGATTTACTCCATGTGTTAGAATATTTTTGTGTTTTTTGTAAGGAGATCACCACGCTCGGCCGTCAACAGAAAGGACGGTGACCGCGTCTTGGTTTCAAAATTATTCGTTGGATGTGCTTCGGATCCGTACTTTGATTTCGCCGGATCTTATCAGATCTAGTAGATCCATTCAATCTATTAGATCTCCTCGATCTTTCCGATCTACACTAATCCTGTCCAAGAATGTTCGATCTGGTCAGTCGTGTGAAAGATGAGATAGGGGCCTCATTGCCATCGAGGGCCATGTCTTCCGCTACCGATGGTCGGAATCCTTGCTGGCGGTGGTCGAAATCTCAGATGGAGTCAGGTCGAGTTATCGGCGGAGGTTCTCATTTGTTGTGTTTCTTGTTATTGTAGTGCGTTTATTTGTAACCTTCAGTCGTTCTTCACCCTTAATTTTTTACCGTTTGTTTTCGATGTGTGCTTTCGGCACTTTGCGGCAAGGTTGGATCAACTGCAGGGGTTTTTGGTAGAGGTTCTTAGTGATTTGGTTCTTCCTATCTTCCCCTAGTTACATTTGTTGTAGTATGTTAGTCGTTGTGCGTTTTGGGGAGGGGGGGGGGGGGGGTAGAGGGGAATGGATCCTGAGGGTTTAGAATTGGAGGGGGGGTCTGAGTTTATAGGTAAACAGTGGGGGGATTTTGTAGGGGGGAGGATGGGGGTGGGGTGCTTGAAACCTTTGCTGTAGTGTTTAGTCCCTTGTTGTGTGTGCTTGCTCGTAATTTTTTTCTTTTTAGCGGCTGTGTTTTCATGGTAATTAGAAGTGGCAAAAGCAGATTGTGGAACTTGCAGTGACGAAGGACCCGGGATTTTATGCTGGGATTATATAGGTTGAGATGTTTTTTGTCTCATGTGGCAGCCAAAGGGTTATCGATGTCTCCTACTAATTGTCATAATTGTTTTGGATCAATTGGTATCCAGTGTTTTGTACTTCTTTAGGAATTGACATGTTATTTTAGATTAAGCTAAAGTGTAAGATATGCGATATTTTAGTTTAATTATAATGTGTTTGAGACCTAATATGGTAGCTTGTTGTTAGTTTGACCTTAGTGGTCATTTATCAAATCAAAGTCACAAAAATGTCGTGACCTTCTGTTTACTGTTTCGTCTTTGGACAACTGTGTAACTTCTATTATCAATGCAATTTTCTTATTACCCAAATAAATAAATAAATAAAGTAATAGTAGCTTAAGTGTCAATGTCAATGTTTGTTTGAAGAAAAAACATAACCTACGGTTTAATTGAGAGAAGTTAAGAATATAGACAAATCTCTGAATTAAATTGGCATTTAATCCACCTCAAAGATTGAGAAATTATAGATTGGACGATGATAGAAATAAAGATCTATCTTAGGTTAATCCAATTGGAAAGATTTTGCAACCTTGGGAGGTTGAGGGTTCCAAATGATGCCTCGGGAGTTAAGTGAGACTACTAAACAAACCATAGGGGGTTATATGCAATCTATCCTAACAAAAAAATAAGGTAAAAAGCTAAAAGTGATAAAAGGAGCCAGTCTGATGGAACATAGATTTAACATCCATCTCATTTAGTTTTGTGCTTCTATGGTCTCATATGAAATCCTTGTTGATGGCTCACCCTCACAACGGTTTCAACCAAAATGTCATCTCAGACAAGGGGATCCTATATCTCCCTATCTTTTTATTCTTTGCGCCGAAGCACTTTTAGCTGCTCTAGTCCGTGCACAAGCTCTGAAACTGGTACCAGGTATCAAGGCTGAGATACAAAGCCCCTCGATCAATCACCTCTTTTTTGCAGATGATGCAATGATATTTACAAAGATCAACGTTCAATCTATTTCTTTTATCAAGACTATCTTAAAAAGCTACTGTGAGGAATCGAGTCAGCAAATCAACTTGACAAAATCCTCAATCACTTTGTGTAACATCCCGCACTTTTTGAACTGTTTAAAATAATTATCTGTGATCAGAAAAATAAACGGGTGATAATCTTGAGCAATACTCAGGTATTAGTAGCATATGAAAGTTTAAAATGGTTGTGGGGTCAAAATGTAATTTTGAAAACTTTTGAGGCCATTTTGTAATTATGGAAATTTTGGGGGCATAAATGTAAATTATATTTTTTTGTTAGTGATGAAAAATAATAAATTGAGTGATAGCATATATTTTCAGTGACAACTATTTAAATTAATAGAGATTAAAATAAATTTGGGGCTTAAGTGTAATTACACAAGTGTGGGGGTTTAATTGGCAAATTTTAAAAATATAGTGCATGTGTAAGTTGTGTCTCAGCATGGTTGCCTCTTCTTGCTTGAGGTGACTAACCCAATTGTTTCAGGCATGGATATGCCAAAACAGGGGGAA
This sequence comes from Escallonia rubra, assembly GCA_033065855.1. NCBI lineage: Eukaryota > Viridiplantae > Streptophyta > Magnoliopsida > Escalloniales > Escalloniaceae > Escallonia > Escallonia rubra. The sequence continues at coordinate 10,960 of JAVXUO010001102.1, read as the reverse complement.
TTTCGGGCAAGAGAGAAGAAAAGGGGAAGAAAAGAGAAGAGGAAGAAAGAAAGGAAAAGAAAAGAAGAAGAGGAAAGGAAAGAAAGAAAGGAGAAGGAGAGAGAGGCAGTGGAAAGAGAGAGGAAAGAAGAAGAGGAGAAATTTTTGAAAGGTAATCTTTCCCTCTTTATTTTAGTTGTATAATTTTAGTGTGTATAGTTGAATTTAGTGGTTGTTGTGGGCTTAGTTTGTGTGTTTTAGTGTGTGTGGGTATACTGAGTGTACGGGGGTGTGTGTTTTGGTTCGTGGATTTTCGGATGTGGTGTATATGTGTGTAATTGGGTCTGAATATAAGGTGTATATATGTGTGTGTTGTAGGTGTATTAGTGTGGGTGTAGGTGTTTTAGTGTGTGTTTAGGTGGGTAGTAGTGTGGTTGTGTGACTGTAAGTAGGTTATGTATGTGTTTATAACAGGGAAAACAGGGCTGCCGAGAGGAAGAAGAAGCTGGGAGTGAACTCCAAAGTGTCGCTAAAACCTTTTACTATTCGAGCAGTTTCCTTCCTAATTTGTAAAAAAAAGTTTAGAAATTTATTTGGACGAAGTACAAAATAGTAACTCCTATTATTTTTACGAGACCTATAATGTGGAATTTTCTGAGGGTTTTCTGAGTTTGCGAAGCACGCCAAATGATTTTGTCTAACCAAGGGATTTTGGTGTACTTTAAAATAGTAACTTATGTTATTAAATTGTAAAACTTTTACAGTAATCTTATGTAGCTAATATAGTCCGTTTTCTAAAGTTTTGAGGGTTTTTAATATCGTTTGCTATTTTTAGGGTTGTTGGTTGTGTAACGTTCGAGCGGATATCGCGTATTATAACAGTTTACTAAGCGATTTTTGAAGGTCATTTCTGGGCTGATTTTGACCAATTAATGTAAAGTTACCCCTATTAGTTTTATGAGATGTATGCTCTGAAAATGTTTGGGAATTTTCGGTGTCCGCGAAGGATGCTAGATTAGTGTACCGAGTAGAAGAATTATCGAATTATTTAGCATAGCAAACCAAGCTACTTTAAACTGAAAATTTTATGAAAACTTTAATTTATTGAGATATTTCATTTTTTAAAATTTCGTGCCATTCTGAGGCCGTAGGTATTTTTAGCTAAACTGGCTTTTGAGCACTCAGTCTGAACACCGGTTTGGGATTTTCGAACGAAATTTTTTTAAAATACTTTGTAGCCCAAAAATGACTTCGGGATGCTTAAAATAGTGTTTTGAGATTTTTTCGATGCCGGGAACCCCTGGAGGTATTTTGGTAATTTACCACCTGGAGGGGTATTTTGGTAATTTTACGTATAAAATATATTTTTGCATAAGTTCACATATGACAAGGATATTTTGATGATTTTACTTACGAGAATGATGTTTTGGTGTTTTTTTATATGAAAAGGGGTGTTTGGGTAATTTTACCAAGTCTTGGGGTGTTTTGGTAATTTTCACATCAGTGGCGAACTGAGTGAAAACACATTGTTGAGTGTCTGGAATTGATTTATTGCTTATTCAATTATTCAGATACGGTAGAAGGCAACTGAGATCAGATTAAGAGAAAAACTTCTAGATTCGATTAGCGGCTCTGTAAGTGACCTGCTAATTCAACTAGTGTTTCTATAAAAGCATATATGTTATTTACTTTTGATAAGCTCTGTTTATCAGCTATGAACTATTTTGGCTATTTACCTGCTTTTGCCTTGGAGAAAATATTTTTGTCAAAAAGCTTGGAGAAAAGATTTCCTCACCTCACCTGCTATGGTTAATTTCTCATGAGCCTGGCATGGCATTCTACTTGGACGAAAGACTCTCACTGAGGGGCTACCCTAGCAAGTGGGGAATGGCAGTAAGATTAATATATGGACTAACAGTTGGGTGCCTTCCTGGCCTAGGGTCACTGCTATCAATCCTATGGCAAGTGATCAGTATTGTCGACTTGTTAGTGACCTTATTCACAATGGCGCTTAGGATCGTCGAAAGATTGACATCATGTTTTCGCTTGAAGTTGGCCAAAGAATTAAGGCTATTCATGTTGCGAAACATGACTTTGATGATCAACAAGTTTGGGGGGCTTACCCAGGATGGAAATTTTACCGTTGCATCGGCTTACAAAATGTTATGTAACCGTCATGCCTGCAGCCTCAATCTTCTCACAAATACTCCTTCTCGGTCGTTTCTATACGCCAATGACATTTGGAGGAAACTTTGGATGCTCAACATGCCACTTAAATTTCACTTTCTGACCTGGCAAATTTTATGAGACCGATTTCCTCTATCTTCAAACCTCTATAAGCGTCGTATCATTCCTCATAATCTGTGTCCTCTTTGTAACCTTCTTCCTGAAGACACGCACCATACGTACCTCTCATGACCAATGGTCAAACCGATTTGGTTTGGAATACCACTTGGCGTTCGGGTAGACGATGTTGAGAGCACTTTCAAAGAATGACTAATTGCTTGGATCGCACCTATATCTTCGTCCCCACGCGATTGGCGCACCGTCCCATACTTTTTTGCTACAATTTGGTCTATTTGGAACCATCGAAACAATTTTGTTTTTAGGCAAATTCCTCTATCTCCCATGGCGGTAATATGCTAAATCCTCCACCTTACTAACACTACATCTCAATACTCTCATAAACTACCGAACTCACCCAAAAATTTACCACAGCCTAACTACTCGGCGGATAATTTGGCCATAACTTCTTTTTCACCTCCGGGGCCAACCTCTATTCATATAAGCCAATCACCTTGTCCCTGCAAGGACCCAATTCAGACTATCGTGGTCATACATGCATGCTTTGTCTCTCAATGTTTGCTGGCAAGGATCGGCTTAACGTGCTATACCAATAACATATGTTGTGTATCTGCAGCCTTTTCCACAGACTCTTGAGATATCTATACTGTTTTATCTCATTGCCTGCTACTTACTTCTACAAAGCTTTAAAACAAAAATTCTTTCATATTCATATACTGACTACATCTACCTTTCTCTTGCAGCAGATGTCGGGATCTGAAGATATATTTAATACAGTAATACGTATTATCCATGACTTTTGTCATATAATGACCCAATTCCATCATTACAATATTGACAGGACAGCCTCACCTCTCCTGAAGAAAGTAAAATCTTTAGATCAACCAAGATTGGGTGCTTGACATTTTACGCAGCTAAGGTTTTTTGATATATGATGGAATCTACGGTGGGATATAGTATTGTTGTTCTTTTGTTATTAATGACGGTAACTCTTTTATGCATCTACCATACACTTTATAAGTTGTAAGGCCATAAGGCCGTTATTATCTTGCCAAACTTTATCATTTTCTTTTATCAATGCAATTCTCTTATTACCCAAAAAAAAAACCATGCGAGGTTCTACCCCATCAAACTAAACAAACCCTGTCCATACATATAAACAAGCAAGAGTCCCCAAAAGTCGACACAGTGTTATGAGGGGCTCAACAAAGCTCCGTCTCAAACTTCAGAGATATGCCCATGCTAAATAGCTCCTGGCAAAGTAATTTGGCTCCATAAGGCACATTAACCCTAACAATGTGTTCGACGGACTCGCAGAAACGGCAGTAGGGACCCCGAACCTTACGCCCTCCCGGCACCGAGCGTTGGATAACATTTGCAGTGTGTTTGCACCTGCGACATATGTGCATCTGGGACGAATCGCTGAGTGTAAAGAGACGTTCGTGCAGATTGGCTGCAGCACCATGTGCTATTAGGCAATCCCGCTCCATCTCTCCGAATTTGATCCCACCAAATCTCTTCCGGTCTGCCACAGGCTGACGGGTGAGAGGATGGACAGGCCCAGTGTTGCGAAACTTCACCTTGTCTTCGGCCATATGAATCAGGCGCTGGTAGCAAGTTGGGCCCATGAAGACGAGTGAACGGATCATTTCGCCTGTTCGACCATTATAAACTCTCTCATTTCCCCATCTGGAAAATCCAGACCTGCCAATCATATGCATAAGAGTCCGAATCAGTCTGAACAATAATAAACAAAACCCGCGATGGACCAACAAGATCACCATACTCTAAGAAGCTATGAATCATTGTATACACAGCAATGGTGGTAACAAAATGATCTTAGAATAGCATTGTCACCTGTGAAGCTGGTCTGTTATGGCATCAACAGATAGAGTGGAAAAAGGTGTCGCATATTTTTGTGCACCTCCAAGAGCAATCCCCTTACCCAGTGCAGCCTCTAGCAGTTGACCAGGGGTTTGCCGTGAAGGAAAAGCATGGGGGTTTATAACAATATCTGGAACTATTCCTTGTGCTGTAAAAGGGAAGTTCTCCTGGGACTCCAAAAAACCCAGAACACCTTTCTGGCCGTGCATGCTTGAAAACTTGTCCCCAAGACATGGAGAACGAACCTAAACCAGGAGTAACCGATAGAAGGCATATTAAACAATAATACAAAAAGATTTGGTAAAATTAGGCAAGACCTATATATTTCATCACATCTATCATCCATCCTCATCTACATCTAGAATGAAATACCTACATTCAGCTGCATTCTTGATTTTCCTTCATCTCACATCCGAAACACACAATTTACATATTTAGGGAGTACATGATTCTACATCTATTTGTTCTTAGAAGTGCGTGAAGGATGAAAAGTTTAGTAATCTGGGCAAAATTACCTGTCTCAGAGATACAACAGCAAAGTTTTTTCCATCATCATTTGCAGAAAGTACAACTTTCTGAACCATGCCTCTTTCAGTGTGCTTCAATTTTATACTCTGATCTACCCCTGATTCTGCGTATTTTCCAATAACAATATCACCAGTCTGTAGGTTTGCACCAATGAATGGAAAACCATCATCATCCAGGCTGTCAACACGTCCAATTTTACTTTGGATCTTTCCGAAATTCACAGCGTCCTCGAACTTTGCCTTCTTCCCCAACGCTTCCTTGTTTTCAACATCAGCCTTATAGCTTCTAATGTGCTCCGATCGAAACATACCCCGCTCTAGTGAACTACGATTCATCACCAAGGAATCCTCTTGGTTGTAGCCAAGGTGAACGTTGACTGCCACAATAGCACACTGGCCATTATAGTACTCGGGCCTCGGCAGCATTCCATTTCGAGCACGAGGATATCCAGGTTTTCCAAGACACTCAGACAGCATTGTCCGGAAAAGCGGCCTCTGGGGATAATATAACTGGTGAGTAAGAGTGTCCACTCTAATATTTGGGTTTGTAGTTGAAAAGCCTATAGCCTGTTGAGAATGCTTCTCAGACTGGTAGAGGACCCTTCTGGCATGATCATGATTTGCAAAAGGGATGATTCCACAGCTTAAACCTAATAAAAACGACATATCAAGTTCACAATGTGTGTACTTTATCGGCGGGTTCCCTTCATTTTCCATTAAGAGGTACTTAATTCCCCAAGCAGTTCGACAATCTTCTTCCTCTTCGGATCCAATAAGCTCAATTACTCCATTATCTAAAAGAGACTGAAAGGAGTAGTCTCCCCCCTTCAAAGCTTTAACTTTATTTAGATTCTCAAGGACCAAAAGTGGGCGCAATATCCTTCCAGCATCACAAAATATGCGTACTTCGCCATTCTTCTCGTCCCTCTTAATTTCCACCTGCAAAACAAACATCAATATAAAGGTTCAGACGACAGTTTAACTTCAATCGAGAGAGATTCTGATGTACACCAAAAACTTTTAGTCCCTTGAAACCTCAAAAAGAGTGTGTGTGTGTGTGTGCCGGCGCGTGGACGTGTGTGTGTGTGTGTGTGAGAGAGAGAGAGAGAGAGAGAGAGAGAGAGATTCTGATGTACACCAAAAACTTTCAGTCCCTTGGAGTCAAAGGACAATGACAGACTTTTCAGTACTAAAAGGTGGAACCTCTAAAAGTGAGTACTACTTAACCAAAAACCATGGAAAGGTAACTAGTACTTTATGCTGAGCAATAGTTACTGCCTTCACATTTGAGACTGAAAAAGCAGAGGAAAAGGACATCTAGAACATCTCATCAGTCATGCAACAAAAAAATTCGGAGACTGCCACATGAGATCGGCAGGCAGTTGATTGACTATTTGTGTTTTTTGGTAATTAGTGCACTAGGAAGAAGCACTTTTTCGTGTGGAAGACAAGAATTAGGGGCAGAATAGAAGTTTCCAGAGTTTAGAATGTTAAACTAGTGCAAAATGAATAGTTAATCACACACATACCAAGCTCGGAAAGAACTTCACTCTCCGACATAGAGCCGATGATTAACCTGTGAAACCCACTGTATTGACAATCCCATCAAAGCTTATTCCCACTAAATGTTATTACTAGGCAGACAACTTTCACCATAAGAGAATTTGGGAGCTTTAGCAGATATGATCATACACTAAGATCAAAGTTTGGAGGGGTGAATGAGAATTCTGAACATTTAAAGTTCGGTATTGTAAGCGCTTATGGCAGATATAATAAGCTTAAAAGTCTGACTTCAGCTTTCATTGATGTAAAACATAAACGAACAAAATATAGGCTAGCCTCGTTGCCAAAGCAAAACCTTCGTAGCAGGAAGCTCCTCAAATGGCGATGCTTCTCTATCAGAAACTCGCTTTTGCGATCCCAAGTTAGGAGCTCCACGGGATCGCGTCCAAAGCGAACATGAGAACTCGATCCCGTCAGCTAGACAGAGATGCATGGAACAAGTGAGAGAGTACCTGAAAATTAAGCCCTTTTCGACTCAGTTCTTTGTTTCCCTCTTCCTTCAAGTCCTTAAAGCCTCCTTCCTTGTTGTTCACTACCCTCATCAAGAGAACAGAGCTTGTCAATCATTGTGCCCTCTCTCCCTTCCTCCCTCCCTCCCCCTCAATTCATTTGTGGCCCCATGTGTAAAAATATTAGATGGGAGAAGTGAACAATAGCAGCAAACCTACTTTTACCTTTGTTATTTTCAATGGCAAGTAGCTAGTAGCCACTTGATGTGACGAGTGCAAAGCAACAATTCACTATTTTCAAGGAAAAAAGTGGGTACACCACATTAAGCGTAAGATATATTAAAGAGATGGTAATACTCTTTACGCGTTTATTTTTTCAAGCCGCTCCCATCCTTAGATTCTTCCAGGTGCTTATGCTACCTCGCCCCCGCGCTGTCCCCGCCACCGCTTTGTGCAACTAAGGCCAAAACAATGCATGCTTTGGAATGATTGTAAAACTTGTTTCCGTAACTGCACATTGCTTTGGCAAAAGCCACATGTGCTTTGGCATAACCTCAAATTAACAGCCAGCTAGCTTTTACATACAACCAGGAAGAGAAAATCAATAAACTGAGCAACAATGCTTTTCGCAGGTGCCAGGGAAGGTGATAAAATGAATATATATCAAAATGAGGAAAGAGATGGATGATGTGTACAGCAATTACGAGTAGAAAGCAAGACTGTTCTTTTACAGATTCAAACATTGCAGGACACAAGGATCTGATTTTTCAAAAAGTAAAGCTGTCAAGAAAGGCACAATTTATGCTCATAAATGTATGCCATGCCAGAGCAGCGGGTCCGAGCTCACACACCACCCTCAAGCTGGTCCCACTTGGGCCACCCCGTCCAGCAAGAACTCTGGCCATGCATGACAAGTGAACAATGCACCAAGTAAATTGGCTGCAAGGTTCCTGCCAGGGCATATGTTAAGCAGAAGAACGAGGCCTCACAGATGTCGTGAAGTCCTTGTGAATGAATTAATACGTATAGTGATGGTATCTACACCATTTATGAGGCATCCGAAATAGCAAAGAGCATATTCAATTTCAACTAATAATTTAGCATGCATCGTGTTAGGGAGACAACGGGGAAGCCAGGTGTGCACCATAAAGGCCCACATATAAAAGATGAGCCCAACAAGACCTAAAAGCATAAGCCAACAGTACTTGGTCCATCCACGAACATATGCCCAAGTTCCCTTTCATACTTACTCGCTGAGGGACAAACATAACTCCACACGTGCACCTCAACAATCTCCCCCACACATGTGACTCCACCCCACACTCGTGTCAAATCATCATGCTTATGTCAGTTCACAGGCTACACTGCAATCTTTACCAAGTAGAGAACCACTCAAGCAACTAAAAAGTGTTTAACCAGTCCCTGCAGCAACATTACAAAAGAAAGGCCAAAAAAAGCACTTTTCCATGTCAAAAGTTTGGAGGCAACATTAAAGAATGATACAGACAGCCTTGGGGGGATACCAGAAGAAATTTGTTAGCCAAAGAAGACCAGTTCTATAGACACATTGTGTGATTGTTGGTAGCAAAAGAGTGTCATATTAAAGAGAAAAGGAACATTGCCCCTAAGTATAGTGAGAGTAATGGCAGTACATTATCATGGAGCTATGAAAGAATGAGTTGTATGAGCCCTCAACGACGCAAGCATCCCCAAGAAGATGCCAGATATTTTATAAGCTAACTTAAGTTTTGATGGAGGGAAAAACAGTATGTTGATCATAATGCAAGATGATGCTCCTTAAGTTTGGCTAGTTGTCACTCATAATCCTCCTACAGGCTCCATTGGTAAATTAAGCCACCCATAATGATAAAACCGTAAAATTAACATCATACTCATTTACGATGCAGTTCAAGCAACCCATTTCCCCATGTCAACAAGTTTTACATAAAGATGAAGTACAAAGACAATTCCCACTGTCATGTTTTCATCTGTCTGCCTCAGCCATAAGCTAATAGAAATGTAAGACAATCAACAAAAATCCAAAGTAAGAGAGAACCTGCGGTGGCACTTCCTTCCTACGTCGCCTGCTTCTTAACTCTGAAACAAAGAAAGTAGCATCTTCACATACTCCGACCCAATCCCCATCCAGAAAAACTTTGTCCTTTTTACCAAGTGGGGTTGAAGTATCATCTACCAGTCTCTCCATTCCACACTCCAGTAATGTGTCAAGAAGAGGCTCCGTAACATTTATACTGACAATCCCCGTGCTGGCCATATTTTTTACGAGCCCACAATTTTCCCCATCAGGGGTAGAGATAAAACAAATTTTTCCCCAGTGTGAAGGATGTCTGTATTAATTCAAAAACAGAGAATGTCATTGATCCAAGCCTCCCAAACACCAAATAAAATACATGAGCAACCTCCATAAGGATTGTATGTATACATATCAGGTTACATGATTTGTACACTTTCTTATCAGTGTGCATATCAACATATGGTAATGCGTAATACTGAAATTTTTTATAACAACTTTATACCTAGTACAAAACCAGATTTTGAAATCTTCCTTGCTCTTTGTAATTTCTCTTCTTCTCTAGTTTTTCTTCATTTTCTTTTTTGGGTGCAGGTGCTTCACCCCACACAATCTCTGCCCATGTATACGCAGATAAATATTTGTGACCAGTTTGAGATATGGAATGAGAAAGACAATCCAAGAAAGAGGGAGGGAGGGAAGGAGGGGGAGAGGGAGAGAGAGGGAGGGAGGGAGGTGGAGGGGGAGAGAGAGAGAGAGAGCTTATGAATATTTGAGAGGATTCAGAGCAAAAGAAGAATTGGAATAAAGTACCAACCAAAGCAAATGATTATGCGAGATAGAAATATACTACAAACACAGATACGGCAGAATACTTGCATGCATGCAGAACAATCTGATGCAGATGGCAAAGTCAGAAGTAGCAGCTTGATTGATAAATCTTTTGCAATGCTGAATTACTTTTTCTAGGCATGACATTTGTTTGACTAGGTGTAAGATAGAATTTCATCAATCATATTAGGGTATTAGGGTATTTGGGCTAGAGTTTATGCATTTCCTATAAAGTCATGTAGCCATCATTTCAATAGACATTAGTCGATTTTAGGTTGACTTCGAGTGTGATTTATTCCCCTTTTCCGCTGCATCACAATCTTTCATGGTCAATGGCACTCAAAAGATAGAAGTCTACAGTCTTATTTGTAGAACTAGGGAATCCAAGCTAGAATAGCTACAGTAACTACAGAATCGTTAGAACATGACAGTCCCACCCCAACCCTTGAGGGGGAGGGGCTGGGCGGGAGATATTATTAACCTCGGAAAACACAGAAGCCTGCACCTTGCTAGTTAGTCAGGACATACACGCATAAAGGCCCGCACTGTATGATCAACCAAACCTAATTATTTGGTGCCTAGGAAGAAGACAAAAGATAGAAAGAAGTCGACAAAAGAATACATATTGCACCAAACAATTTAGACTATTTAGTTGGTTTAAAAGCTTCATAAGGTAATACGTATAAAAGAAGGCACAAGGCTATATCCATTTCTGACAAATTAAGATGAACATAATATTGAAAACTTACGGGTATCTAGCATCTCCAACCTTGCCCGTATATCGAACCTGCTGACGTGTTTTCCTCATGTCAGCCGTCATCTGCAAAGGATTTGTCCGCCTGAGTGTTGCCACTACACCAGAGATCTTTTCCATTCTCTTGTAGGAATGTGACCATCCCCCAGTAGAAAACGCCCTGGAAAGACCATTGGTAATGATTGATGCATCTAAATAGTGTTCAATTGGTTGTAGATTACGATCTCCGTAAAGATCTCTCTGCATAGCCTTCACCATACACCTCTCAGCATGTTTTATATGCACTCTCAGCTCTCGCTCAAGCAGCTCACCCGCCATCTCCAACCTCTTGTTTCTGAAATCATCCTTGTTATCAACTTTTCGGCGGCCAGTATAAGCCTGCAAGAGACACTTTACCATATAGCCAAGAAAACGAGCCTTGCGTCTAAAGCCACTGAGATTGGGGAACAAAAGGTTGGTAAAGCACTCTTCAACAGATTCTGCAGGTGGAAATCTGGAACCTTTTATGACTTTCTCGACATAATTAAGAGCCCTCCCTCCTTTACGAAAGTCCTCGCACTTCATGTCAGAATCGTGAATAGATGCCATAAGTATGTTGACAACACTTGCATCTTCAATGTCAGCATCTATCAAATTA